>JAQFYZ010002176.1:0-18394 GCA_034695085.1 Cylindroiulus punctatus
CCTAACCAAACCTAACCTAACCTAACCTAACCTACCCTAACATAACAGGTAGTTCCGTTAATGGACAAGTACCATTAAAAGAGTTTCATACAACATCTCCCATCTCAAATATGATTCGAACTTTGGGTGACAATCGTACTTGTGAGGTATTTTTTACATTACTTGTGCATGTATTTAACATTAAATTGTTTTTAAGTGTAGTACCTTCACTGGGTGTGGATCCACTCCGTAAGTATCCAATAAGCATGCTTTTCTTAAGAAATTGTTTTCAGCCACTGAGGGAACTTGGCCCCTAAAATAAGTAAATGCAATTGAGCTGACATTACCAAAGATTATTGGTAAGATTTGAAAAGTATAAACCAGATGATCCATGCAACATACTTCATTTGAAGTTGGTGCAATTCCATGACTTTTTCTTCGATTTTTGTTGTTTGTTTTAGTAGCAGCTTGAAATCCACTACATAATTATCATTGTGCTCTTCTGGATCATAGTCGCCCAATTCCGCTAAATTTCACAAAACACGTTAATTCCATGACTGCGGTTTACCAAAGAATTTAGAAAGAGGAAGTTATAATTTTGATTATGAAATTCTTAACAACGATGGTAGAAACCAGAAAACGAAATGTTAAATTCCAGATACTGTATTATAAAAATGTCTGAGCCCTTACATTGAATGACATAGGCGGCCAAAAGTGCTGAATCTGATTGAGAGCAATACAGGCGTCCATGTAAAAGGTCTCGTCGAAGTTGCAGAAATATCTGGTACCTATGTATCACAATTGAATCAAGGTAAAGAATGACGTCATTTAGTAAAGAAATTGGAATGATTTCATTTCAAATTGTCAAAACTCAATCATAGCACACCTAGTAATCTCTTCCTTCAATTTATGTGGTTCTGGTGGATAAAACTTTACTCGAAAGCAAAATATTATTGGGTTCATGCCTATGAAGGAAAATTGAAGATAAAATGCAACGAAGTCAGTTAGCCAGCAAGGTAAACTTTTTCTTTCGTTTAAAAATACATAAAACTATTATCTTGTGATTGCCATTTAAGAATTCCTAATAAAATGATAATTCGTGCGCAAATTGCTAGTATGCATAAAATACTGTTACAATATTTATTAAAACACATGCCAGTGTAGCATATAAATGGTTCTAACGAAAAAGATCACTAACAGTAGACGACTTTGCATTATCCACGCGAACATGGGAGGAAAATTAATAAATTTACTGAACCTAGTAAATTACTGTGCCAAACGAAGAACGGACACAGATATGGTTCAGTGTTCAAAATAACAAATAGAAAGCCTCGTTGGCACTGCCAATTAATTTTGAAATGTTAAGGAATTGGCACTAGTATCCGTCATCAATGCCAAAACTTGCTCAATATTACTCGGCATTACTCCCAAAATATTTAATGAGACCAGATACAAACAATTGGCTACAAAGAAAGATAAATATAAAATAACAGTTCACGCATATATCTACAGAATAATATTCATACCTTTAATTTGTTTAATGATAGACCTAGAGGGATCTAGCCAATGCTAAAGATACAGGAAAAAATAATTTGAGAATAAATGCTACTTCGACCTCTATCTGAATAACTACATGTATAAAGGATTAAGTACAATTAAATAATAGTATGAAAAAGTCACCCCACCCTTTGTTTGCTGTCGTCTACATATCGTAGGCCGAAGTAGTCCTTTTCAACCAAATTCAGCTGCTCACAAACATAATCTAATAAATGAAAGCCTTTCTGATCTCTCTGGAAAGAAAAAAGTGGTGCACTGTTGTTAAGAAACATTGCACTTAAAACGTTGAAGAGCTTGTGGTCGCTTATCGCTGTTTACATGTGAGCTTGCTCATCTTAAAGCTCACATTCTCACACGTCCTATCCCTTTGCGTGACATGACAATATACTGTACCGGGTGATCCGAAAGTCGGATTTCATAGGAATAACTTAGATGGGTTTGAGGGGGCAATTCTGAGATTCGGATATACAGTGTATAGGCAAGTCAGGTGTGCTTGAACAGCTCCTTCAAGGTCATTCATTAGAAAAGTCAAGTTAGCGCAATAGTTTCAATTTGAAAGTTGTATTGGAGCACTAGGAAATGTTTTCATGAATTTTTTTCGAATTTCTGGTGCAGCAGGTATGATGCTGTGATGCACAGCTTTGCAGCAAAACATTGCATGCATCCTCCAGGGAACCAATTCAGCGCTATCAAATCTGTAAGTTATACATATCATTAACAAATTAACATTGATGAGTAGACTGTGCACCATCACGCTTTACCGCCGAACTGTGAAGCTGAGCTCAGTTCACTCCAACAACACTGGCATACAGCAATCTAAGAACTTGTCCCCTGAAGGGTGATTTCACTGTCCTGTTGCAAAGCTGTGCAGCAAAGCATCACACCTGTTGTTCCAGAAATTCGAAATAATTTCACACAAACGCTTCCTAGTACTAAATGAACCATTTTACGTGTAATGTCAGGCTCGATATGTTTTCTGGAATCCTCACATCACTTCCCACTCAATTGCAAGCAGATTTTAACTCGTGGTTGCCATAGTACTGCATATAATGTTCGAGAGCCCTAGGTCGCATGACTCGCATCCTGTATAAAATAACCTATGGAGTCGTTTATAAGCATTTGCCATTATGCTGCTGCGCTTTTTTACATAAAATATTTACCGTAAAACCTCGAATTGATAGCCATGGCGTTCTATTTTTAAACCCCTTCGCCGCGATGGCTGTCTATTGGAGGTGGCGGTCTATTTTTCGACCAACTTTATTGGTGGAAATCAACTGATATATCGCTCTCGTAGCTGTCCTCGTTATTTGCGGCACCCTTCTCCTCATCAACTTCGAGTTGCTGAACCTTGCCAACATTAACAACTCCTGCTCGTTCATCACACCTCAAAACAACATCACCACCATGATAGAGAGATCATGATCACCACTTTCCGAAACTCAGTAAAACAAAAGTTTGTACATGTAGAATGTAGATGAAAAATGGCCGGCTGAAACGCCAACAGCAAGCACCTACTGCATGCTTGTGTCTACGATGTAAAATGCACCTAAGTTTAGTTTTTTTCAAATTTCTCCATAAGACATGTAGATGAGGTTAAGCTCCCCACGAAAAACAATCCAGAGTATGGTTTTAAATTTCAAGTCCTCTACACTGTATTACTGCTTGAATATACATGTAATTTTAAAACCAGGTTGTAACGAATCATCGCTATATGGAGTTTGGGTGTAATATGTAATGACACCAAGTCGCCAATCCATCTCAGCTTGCGTATTATCACGTACCAAGTCATCAGATCTACATTCTACATACATGTACAGGTTTTTTAAATAGATTAAATACTGTCCTCAGCGCTTTTGATATTAACAAAAGTTTACAAGGTAATTAAGTTATTAAGTGTATGGGATACAGTCAATCAGGGTAACTTTGGGCCCTTTCGGGGTAACTTTAGGCCACCTATTTAAATAGATATCACTAGCCATGGTAAACCCAAACTAAGACTAATTTCCCCAGCAGTGTCATAAAAGGGAACTCGATGGGGAAATCCAAATAGTCTGGGGCTAACTTGTAAGTTTTGATCTCTACAGCTGTGGCCTAAAGTTATACTGAATGGTCAAAGCTACCATCTGACAGTAGGGGAAATACTACAACCATAAAAATCAAAAGCAGGGAATGCAATCTCATGGTTCAGGACTTCCAGAATTGCATCGTCATCTATACATAACCCATCGAGTCATGGAAAAGAAAATGTTCTCCTTCAAATAATGTCATGTCTTGGTTTTTCTTATATTTTCGATTGTGGTTTACAGTGTTATTTCAATAGAAAACTTATGCAAGTTGCACGTCATCTTCAAATGCGCAAATATACATTGTACATCAGTCATGCAACGTCTGTTGCATAACCTTTGGAAGAACATTCCAACGTTGAATGAATGTCCATTTGTATTCCCACAAACTTTGCAAAAGCACAGAACCCCAATACAATGTAGCTGAGATTCAACTATAATATTTTACCAATAGGGACCAACCATAATGGACATCCCCTCTGTCCAGTTTTTATTACAACTCCCCATGCATCCTCTTGCACAAAGCACCTATTATTAATCGTCTTTTATTTATAAGAATAGAACGGAGATAATTGGAAGAATATAACAGGCAGCTTTGCAATCACTTTTGCATACTTTCCCCCCTCCTTGAACATTCAGTGCACAATCAGTGCTTTATGGTGTCAATTAGTGCAGTATTTACATAATGCCTTCATTTGATACAAACTTCATACGAAGTGTCACTCTTCATAACTTACAGCATGTTAATTAAATCTGAAGAAATGCTTCCATGTAGGACACATGATAGGCGATACTGCAGAGTGCTACTCTAATGAGCAGTTGTAAAAATCTAATTCCACTTCCAATAACAGAATTTTTGTATTATTTGAATTCAGTGTAGGCATGTATCGGTTCACATGCATATACAGTGTATGCCTAGGCTTACTAATAATTACAGCTAGGCCATGACCAGCACATTGGAGGCTACTGTCAGGTGCGAGCCATTCGAACATTACGAATATTGAAAACAATTGCATGTTTACGTGATCTACAGGTACCGGTAATGCGGTACGGTAATAATGCATTTCATGCACACCAAACTGCGTCATACTGCCGCTTGTTAATTAAACCGCAACGTGAAATTAGTGAACTGCGACACGTTAATTAAATATTTACAGTGGAAATGATACTTGATCCGCACGAAACTTACATGAAATACGCACTGCAGGACTTCATTATCA
The DNA here is from genome assembly GCA_034695085.1 of Cylindroiulus punctatus. Taxonomy (NCBI): domain Eukaryota; kingdom Metazoa; phylum Arthropoda; class Diplopoda; order Julida; family Julidae; genus Cylindroiulus; species Cylindroiulus punctatus. Next base: position 4,820 of record JAQFYZ010002176.1, read on the forward strand.
TCCAATAGACGCACGGTACACTTGCACTCCACATTTATGTCGTTCTTGCTTCCGAACTTGAACATGCTGCTTTCGGAATCGACTATAAGCGCATTAGATTCCAATTACCCCTCATTCAGCCGGATTAAACGTTCACAAAATACACTATTTGGCTGCCCGACGCGAACACTACACCATCATTCAGCAATGAAAACACAACAAAGATGGCCACCCGTGAGAGAACTCTACCTAGGTGGCGCTTTTATACTCTCGACACCTGTTCGTTACTACGGTTACAGAAGCCATACGTAAGTTACCTGCTTCTAATTGATGATGTGGTAACAGAATGTCAGCAGAATTTAGTAGCTATTTAACGTATTTTAATTAAGATAACCGTGGGAGCTGAATTATTGCTTAGATTCAAATGCATGCGCAGCACATCATGCTAAACCAAGGATGAAAAGTTGTGATGGTCCCCTTCATAGGAATTTATACAGGGTGTCCCAGTATATATAATGGAAAAGGGGGCGGAGGTCGAATGCATTTAATAAATTGGCAAAATAATTTATGAATTTAGGGTTAAACGGTACAGGATTGGAAAGAATGTCAAAAGCATTTCAGTTTAACCAATAAAAAAGGTCTAACAAAACATTACATTCAAGTATACCAAAGTTTTTAGATAATAAAAATTTCTGCATTAGTGGGATATTTTCAGTGTTATTGTAAAACCGATAAAAACCAAGTTAAATTTCATGTCTCTTCCAGGACGATGACAGGATTCTAAAGTGAACGGGCTATTCCAAATGATGCTAAACAGATTAACAAAGATGCAAAACATACTTCGCAATGCATTTCAAACGTTACCAAGGCCTAATCATATTATTAACAGTCAACGTCTTTTACAGTAGACAAGATGAGATTGTGGAACAGTTTTGTAATAGTCAGCCTTTTGAATGCACAGCAAAATCTTTACACGACTCTTTCTATGGGGGGAGATCGACAATAAGTAGCTATCCAGGTCACTGGCCAGCAAACTATTGTAAACTCACAAATGTGTATCTTAAAAGTACAGAAAAATCATTTTTTGTCGGTGTTAAAAATCTGACGTCTATTGATTCTTGCTATGGCACAAGAAACATATGGAACTTTAAATCAAAGCCTAACTTCGTGTACACAATGTCTGATCAGAAAAACTACCATGCACCTACTAAACTACATTGTGATCAAGTTTTTGAAATTGGTTATGCGTTCACTTTATATTATTATCACGGCAGTAATTATTTTCACCTTCATTATGATGCTGTATTACCAATATATTATGAGTTACATTATCAAAAAAATATGAAAGTTAATTCAAATAAAAATATCGTCATAATGCCATCTGTTGAGATTGAGCGAGGGAAGGCAAGTTAATTATTTCTTGTTATTTTTTGGAATTTTGCATAATAAAAAATTTCGATCATTTTATTGATGTGACAATTCCTTTCAAACCATTTTACTTCCGAAGGGAACAAACTGGGATACCAACGCTTTTATGAATGAATCTACATATTGGAACTCATTATTAGAGGTAACATTGACAATGGCCAAAATTAGTGCTTTTTTTGGATTTTAAATTAAAATGCTTATTTCAATGTCACTCAATTTTAGTTGTTAGCTAAACCATTCAGGCTATTACCACTTGATGAAAAGTTGGTTGGGATGGGAAAAACACTCTGCTTTGAAGAAATTTATTTTGGTGTAAGTAACAGTGTAATCTGAACAGGTTGGCAATGGGGAGATGCAGTGCCTACATTAATTTTCTAGTCCACTTTTAGACCCCAAAAACTGATTTTAGCATGCCATACTTGGTACCAGATTTTGCCACATTTGTCAAATCCAGTCTCCACATCCCTGCTGTTACAACACCAGTCCATGAAAGGAAGCAGCTTGGTTTAATCCATAGGTGTGTATGCATTCTGTTACTACAGTAATGCCAAATTTCAGAAGAAAAACGATAAAAATCAACTTTTTTTAGAATTCAGCGTAGAAAGATTATAAATGAGAAACATCTGTTGAATGCTGTAATGACGCTAATAGATGCTGAACTAATAGATTTTGCAGAACTATCCTATTCAGAACAGGCAAGCACTACATGTACTGTATTGAATCACAATTTGTCAAAATGCTAAAAAATTTGTATTGTGTGATTTAGGTTAAAGCTGTTCAGAAATATGATATCCTTGTTGGTATGAATGGTGCAGGACTTATGAATGCTATATATTTGCCTAGTAATAGCGTCGCCATACAACTTATTCCATATAGGGTAACTATAAATGTATTTAAATTATTCTACAGTGTACATGTACGTTTTTAAATTTGTGATGATTTGGTCTAGTTAAATAATGCCGGAAGATATTAATGAAATTGTTTTTCAGGCTCAAGTTAATCACAACGAGTACAAACAACTACTGATGGCAAGGGGGCCATATTTAGACTGGCACAACTCTCATCCAAATTTGAGTTATACTGCATCCGGTGATCAATTTAACAACAGCGCTGATACGTGTGTTGACGTTAATGAATTTTTTTCTCTCATCAAAAAAGCTTTACATCTATTGGTGTAATGAATTGTTGGTTTAGTCTTCTTTATATCAGGTCTTCCTACATACCATTCGTGCCTATCCCCAGAAGAATATTTTGCATATAGATGCTTAAATGTAAGGGAATTTTTTTATGTTCATAAGGTTTATGGAATGTTAGATAAATATAATTAATTTGGATAATAAAGGTTTTCCCACTTATTCTTCGAATTTTTCTGAGTTTTCATGGATCATAGTACATGTTTATTTTGAACACTATACAAACCTTGAAATGTAATAACTTATTAAAATACAAACTTCATTTTAATCTTTTGAGATTCAGCAGAGTACTAATCTCAAAGCGACGTTACTGCATGCAATGACCGAAAACGTTCTATCGAAAAACAGGAATCTGCACATTCTAAATTATAATTTAAACAAACTGCACGGGTTTCACCCAGAAATGATGCTTCATTCATAGTTTCCTTATATACACGATTATGAAATGGTATCGTTACCTTAGCATGTTATCATCACTTTGCATTGTAAGCCCTGCTTCGTTGGTTAAGAGGATTTTCGGGCGACTTCATCCAGTCTTTTTTCAAGAGTTGCTTTAGCTGAGATAAACGCATATTTGAATTCTCGGCTTTTAACCTCGGCAAATGTTCATCCTCAAAAGCTTGATACGCTGCCTTCATACGGCGTTCTGGGTGACGATCTAATTCAGGTTCTTTAACACTGAAAAGTAATACATCTAATGAAAATTCGGCATTCAACACTTATGTGACTGTGGTTGAGTCATAAAACTTTGATGACGTTTCACCATAACAATCGGAAAGGATTGTCTATATTAAAACTGAAAGCTAAAATTGACAGCCCATCAAAAACCCAAACTCTCATAAGTCATACCTTAGTGCAGCTATTGCATCGTCCACACTCCGAGCTTCAATGCCTTCAACTTCAACCCTATTAATATTTTCCTCCAGTGGTTTCTCATCAGGATCGCGTTTTGGGGCTTTATTTGTGCCTACAAGTGATCAAACCATAATTAGTGATTTTTAAACGTGTTCAGGTCTTTATCATGGTTTAATTAAAGAAATGTTTTTACCTTGTATTTGTTGCTCTTGTGCAGCCGCAATATCAGCTCGAGTGAGTTTATTGGCAGTTTCTTTTGCAGCTCCTTTAATAGAGCTCATTTCTTCTTCTTCCAAAGCTTTCAGCTGTGCCTTTTTTTCTAGGGTTTCCTGTTTCTTTTTGATCTTATCATCCTAAAACACAACATTTCATTTTCGCAGTCATAACAGATCGTCACATATAGTAAAAGTTCTGGACCTACTTTACGCTGCTGCTTTCTCTGGATGTGTTTATCATCATCAGCCCACAGCGCATCTTCTATCGCCTTTAAATGTCAATAGTCGAGAAGGAGAAAAAGTAGATGGTCAGAAGATCAATTGAAAATGTGTGTTTCCGAGCATACCCGTATACATTTACCCGACTTCGTTGTTCTTCTTCTTGCTTAGCAGCATCTTGTTTTCTGGCACGCGCAACAGCAGCTTTCGTGTTTTCGCCATGAAACTTTTTTGGCATTTTACAGAACTTCTTGGTGCAAATAAAGAAAAGTTTCTGTAAAAAATTGCCACAGTAGATCGATATCAATGCGAGCAAGTTGCACTCCCATTAATTTGATTTTGTCAGCCTGATTGATTTTGAAGCCTCCAAGAGTCGGCATCGACTGAACGGATAATAATAATAATAATAATTTGATTTCGGGGTAGCAAGCATCGGTATATAATATCTACAATGGTAACTCAAAGAACAAATTTGTTCTATGAACGTTTTGAAAGATGTGTCACTATCTATAATTATACATGTAGATAGTGACACATCTTTCAAAACGCATAGGACCCTTTGCACAAATCGACGCCATATCACCAATTAAGCCTCTAGGAATGTGAGCTCGGTCAACTTTAAAACCTTGTGGATAGCCGGTGGGCGATTGTGAAATGCATCAAAGTCGATAATGTTGAATTTCAAGAAGTAGCTAAATAAGCCAGTACAAACAATATTTCTCACGATGTTTAGGGTGACAAGCCCTACATGCTGCACATGTGAGAAGCCCATGGGCTTCTCACATATCCCAGATGATTGTATTCATGATATTATATAGGAAAAATTCGGAAATCACTTTCATCTCACCTTGATAAACGAGAATTGAATATGATATAGACCCAATTTTGCGTGCTGATGAGAACAAGTCAGATCCCAAGCCAGATGGCGTTTTAGCAGACACTAAAACTGTTGGTTTTTACGCCTTTCTAATAGCAACCTCCGAAACAAGCCAATAAATTACTCGTGCGATCCTGGTATGATTTGTACCCTGTACTGCACATTATCGTCTGCTGCTCATCTTTGCAACCATCAAAAATGGCTTCTAGTTTCAAACAAGATTTGCCACCTTCTGGTGGATATCGTCCTATTACATGGGAAAGGATACCAGTAAGAAAACTATTTAGAGGTACGATTTAAGAAATTATTCTAATTAATTTGCAGTAAGTGGCATGCGTGGGCTACTAGCTCGATAGATTCTCACACACGTCCATACAGCTTCGATCTCTTCCCTGTCCATGGACTAAGGTGTTTCATTTTTTTTTATAGGTTATCAAATGATAGCTGGATATGTAGCATTTACAACAGGTGCATTGGTGCTTTACAAAATCAACTTTAACCGGCTTCAGTGCGTTAATTTCATTTTTTATTTGCTGACATGCTACTGCGAATTCTTATAAAAGATGATATTGTTATAATCTCATTTAAAATCCTCAATATAGATTTGAAAAATTGGAAGAGAATGATGTCCAATTAGCAATCAGGCCACTGATAATTGCTGAAAGGGATCGCGAGTAAGTCAAGAGTCATTATGAAATTACTACTGTACATGTATATGAAAGTGTTTCTACAACATGTTCATACACGTTTTTAGGTATTTGAAACAGATAATAGAGAATCGAAAGGAAGAAGCAGAGCTAATGAAAAACGTTAAAGGGTGGCAAGTTGGTACCCTATTTGGGGAGCCCATCTATAAAACTATCCCGAAAACTCAATGGGTCGATCCTACCGGCGATGAATTTTATGCACACGCTGGCCCGAATGAGCAGAAGAGGAAGCAAAACCTTCATCTTTGGTATTAAAATCCTTGAAGTTGCAACTATACGTAGGAGGGAGAAACTTTCTTTGTAGCCAAACAGCTGAAGTACTTGTGCAATTTTCAACTATTTCTTCAATGTGACAACACATGCAGAAGAAATTCATTTGAAATATTGATTAGTTATTTTATACACAAAGACATTGTAAAAAGTGGTATTCAATTGGAAAGAGACTCTCTCCTAAAGATTAATTGCAGTAGCTGGGTGACATGACTGTCACATATATATAGATTTACAGTGTACTAGCCTAAACATGTGCAACAAGCCATGTAGATAATGGATTTGAATGAAATAAAGCTATGTGTAATTAAAATGGTGTTAGTAACATCTTTCACAGTGTGGTCAAAATTTCTGTAAGTTAATTTGTTTCCCCAATTTAAATTATTTACAAATTAGAAAACGATTGGGATGAATTTTGAGCAAAAATTTGTCAAGAGATTATTTGATACAGAAAAGATATGGGATAAAAAAGTCAATGTAGAATTAATTGACTAAGGTTTCTTTTTTGTGCAGAAATAAATCGTTAGAACATTGTGATGAAAATGTTTAGTTAAGCGAAATATTGTAGTAACTCCAGCAAACTTATACGATAATGAACGTTTCTTGTCAGTAAATTGCCCATGTAAAAATAAAGAATGCCATCCCATTTCCTATGCGTGCAAGCGGTGTAACAAAACTTACCAAGTTTTGAAACATCTTTTCTTCAGCTGCTGCTTGTAAAATCATCTGACAGAACGTCTGGTTTCCCCCAACACCCTATAAATAACAGGAGATGAAAAGATTAGAAAGGTATAAATGAAAACCATATATTTTAATTTGATCGTCACTAATGTATTTAATTTTATCGATGGCAGTTCAAAAGAGAGCGATACAAAACTGCTTTACCACTTGCACTCCGACAAATCTAATACGTAACATTTTCACTTACACTATGCTGCAGCATCATTTAAGATGTGACAACATTATCTTTGAACATGCAAAAATGAAAGGAACTTACAAGGCTTCACTGATGGTAATATGTACAGAAGTATGCATGCATTCTCAGCAATTGGGTTGATGAAAATGTTCAGACCATTTTAAATTGGCATTAACGATATACAAAATTATCATGAAATAGTTGCACTCAAATCTTTCAATTCTCATTGGATCTACATGTACAGTCAGATAAAGCAATTCTGTGGCATTGGTTTACATTACAGTAAAAATATCAGCATTAATTAATGTTCATTCTTGAGTTAATAAAGTTTGGCATGTTGAAGAACTGTAAAAGTGCATCAAACAAGAATAACTTGAAGTGTTCATTGTTGTGCACTTTTTGGATTTTATGCACATATATAAACATGGACATTAGATAAACTTATATTATTCTCTAGAGAACAAGAGATATACAATGCCACATGTTATCGTTAATTCATTTTGTTTTATTTTTGGACTATGTGCGTTTTTGTTTAAATGCCCTGCAACACACCATAATAAGAAGTCAACTAGAATAACCAATGATTGACTATTTTGAAGAATGTTAAGAAGTTATGGAAAAAGCAAGAATTATAATAATAATCAACCAACCTATCTCTAACTACAGAAGGCCTACTCTCTAAGCCCAAATTTTAGAATTTGTTTTCTGATAATGACGTGCGTCAAAATTACGCCTGTTACTTTACTTAAACAACATCACATTTGGATAATTAATCTTATTACAAGCATGGGCATAGCATTGCAGATTTAAGAAATGCCTCGAATCTTAAAATCGTTACAACTAGGACAACAGACATGTTATACTCACATGGTAAACAATATAGGAAAAAGTGGAAAAAACCTCGAGTGATGGAATAAGAAAACAGCAATTCATAAAATCGCAATAACATCTATTTTGAAAAAAAAAATCAGTGATACATATACAGTACACATTTTTATATCTCTCGGTCGGCCCAAACTTTCTCTACGTCAGTGATACATACTTTTCATTATGCTTTCTAACCTGTACATATTCTGGTACTTGTACAATGCAAGTTTTATATGGTAAATATACAAAACAGCATAATACTGGGGATGAAACATACTGATTCGTAGATTTCAAATTAATTTTATGACGTCTTCATGAATTTTAGGAAATTCGAGCATTACAATAGTGTTATTGCCCATTTGATGTACCTTTTATCCACTGTGGCCCATTGCATGGCATGTGCTTATTTGAAAGTTTTGCATGAACTTGGTGAAAATCAGTAAAATAATGTATTTTGATTGTCTAAGCTACACAGACAGGCATAAAAATTGGATCATATAGCTTTAGGGATATCAAATATAAGTATGCAGGATGGTAGCCATGAGTAACAAGCTCTTAAAGATTAATGCCAGCTAGCATTATCTTTATCACGTTTTGTGATGCAATTGATATCCTGATTATGAGATTTTCATTTAAAGAACTAAACAAATAGTACAACATCTTCTGCGTTTCAGCAATTACATACAAGTCGCCAACTGACTTCAGGAACGTTACCATGGCTCCTACTATTTTATCTGTCAGTATAATAATTATATCGGGCATTAATGTTGTGTGCTGTATGAAAGATGCCAATGTCAGAAGTTAGTCATTAATTAGCCTTATCAACATTATTCGTACTGTATTATGTTTATGCATTAGAATGCATATCAAAAATAAATCGCAAATGAATCAAGAACCAAATGAGTTCAAAACATGATGGGAAATTTCGCATTCTACATGTACATGTCTATAGTTTCCTCCGCTTGTGGAACTGGAAGGCTTGATTTTCAAGTGGATTAAACCGTAGAATGAAGTAATGAAATAAGTTTTCCTTGCACTACAAACTTCTAATGTATAAAGTACCAAGGATTTGTCCACAGTTATCCAGACAGCTTAAGCCAATTCATGCCAGATTGTGAAATTACTATTAAAATGGTAACATTTTGTAGAACATGGTTGATTGCTATTCATTATTTTAATTACTGCGATGAACGGAAGTACTTTTTAAAAAATTTGAGCACTATTCATTTGGTTCAGTTCTACAAAAATCCAAATGGTATTCAAATGGATCCTTGCAAAGTTTAGAATGGAAGTAAAGAGCGCCAATTGACGACCCAATTAGCGAAAGTGAAGTGAATGTGATTGCACGCATAACTAAAACAGGTACTCATTAGAAACAAGCATCATATATTAGCGCCTTTTTCGATTTATCTACTATCGATGGGATGAAAATAAAATTACACAGTTGTATAAAATTAAAACATAAAATAGAGCTTACCTTGTAGTAATATTATAAATAAACGACAGTATCATAATGATTAATAATATTTAGAAAATTGTATATGAACACTTCACAAGGACATGGGAAGCCACCTTTTACCAGAAGATGGCAACAAGGAGAAGTCTTTCATTGCACTTAAACATTCTAGAATGAAGCAGTATTACAGATGTGCTGAAACTCTAGAAATATAAGATATCATTCCTTTGGTAGACACGTTTGTCTTTGACTTAATTTACCAGAGATCATTCTCAACAGTAGGATCGAAGTTCTCCAGAAATTTCAATGCACGCGTTTTGCAATCCTAAAGCTTGTAGGATTCATTTAACACCGCATCCCGCCAGTAAGACATCCTGCGATTCTGCAGTCCAATTGTTCACTCGCTATCACTTCCACTATCATCAAAACCAGTTAAGTCGATGTCGTCTAAAAGACCATCACTGAGTGCATACTCCAGTAGGGCTAAATGACAGAAGACGTACTGATCTGGCATTTGTATACTATATGCCCTCTGAGAACGAATTTTCTCCACTGTGCTCTGCACATCGATTTTGCCCCCATCTTCGAGTCGGCGTATGCAAATATCCAAAGTGCAGAAAGTACCTGAGCATTTATCGGATAAAACGAAAATGTCAGTTTGACCATTACTCTGCATTTCTATCAAGTTTGTATAGATTCTCATTCATACGAAACTATCCATTTACCTTCCATGCCATAATAAGGATAATCACAACATCTCTTTGAACAGTAATAAGCTTACTTTCTTAGTCATTCATTATCACTAACATGCAATGAAATTTTAGTACACAATGGATCACATAAGTAATAAGTTAGGTTGCACTCACCGGTACGACCAATTCCAGCACTGCAATGTACAATAATCGGTGGCCCTAAACTGTGTCCAGTCCATTTATCTCCTAGAGACCGTACTGCCTGACTTTGGTAATCACGAACTTTAAACAGAAAGTCTAGCATGGCAATGGCTGAATGGGGTACTCCATAATCGGGCCAACTAGTGAATTGGAGATGTACAACTTCACGTGCTTCACTCGTCTGAAATAGAACAAGTGTAACTGGAGTGATACCATACATGTTAAACTACCCCATATTAACAAAACCATACAAACCTTCGTATCCGTAAGAATTAAAATAGTGTAAGTGTAATCTTTATGTTCTTGGACACCACTATTATATATCTGGTATGGTCCACATTCCAAGCTTTCATCTTCTGCAGTAGGCCAATACTGCCCACATTTGGGGCGCCCCCTTTCGATTGTTCTGGTTGTCATCACAACAACAACCGATTGTTGATCCCAAACCATTCTCCAAAACTCAGAAAACGTTTTTGGTAGAGGGCCTGTTGTTGAAAAATAAACATTAGTTCCCATTTCCCCATTTAAAACGATTCAAACAAAGATGATATCCAACCTTGTGTACTGATAAAAGCATTCTTTTGCTTGTAACCATCCACATAGTTTGCATTGATGTAGTCAGAATAGGGATCATCGTCTACTAATGGCAACTTAACACGACTATGGTCATAACATAGAACGTCTGTATACCTATTCTTTGAAAGATTTGGCTTCAATCTTGAAAAAACATGAAAACTTCAGATAATCCAAAATTCAATAAAAAGTGTTTCAACAACAATTTTACAGAGAAGAAATGGTTCATTGGCATGCAGATTGTCCACATTTTGTCACATTGTGCAAAGTAACATTGGGTCATTTGAGGAAGGTAAAAACGTGATTTGTAATTCTTACTTGGATGTATCAAATGATCCCTCTGGAGCTTTGGCTTTAATTTCTGCATAATCTGCATAAAGGCCTTTTCGACCTTTCTGTCGTACATGTTCAATGAATTCATCTAAGTGCATTCCTGAACCGTCGTTGAAATGCAGAGAGCTGTCATGTGATGATATCGAACTAAGTGACATCCGTCTTAGTTGTGGTGATAGTGGAATAGTCTTACCTAATTGAGATGCACAACATTGAAAATCTGCACTCTACAAGCCAATTGATTTGTCAAGAGGAAAAGCAGAGTGTTACCCGTTGCGTCTGTGAATGTTTCTGAAGATGTAGGTGAAGTATCAGTTGCTATGGAAATATTATTTTGTGAAATTTGTGAGAAGCTGGAACTGTAATTCTCAGATTCACCATTAATGTCATCCTCGCACGTGTCATCAGCTGTGGATTCCAAGCTATCGAACGTTTCCTTCGCATCGTCTCTTTCTTTGTCGTCAAATTCCACACTGCGCTTTTCACTTACACTATGCGAAGATTCATCCAAATCGAACATATCTTTCTTTGAATTACAGTTTGCTCCATTTTCACTTTTTGGATTTTCTGTGTCAAACTCAATGCGTTCGTTTGTTGTTGTTTCTTGGCTGTCAGATTTGGTGAGCGTAGGCGAGGTAATATCACACAAATCTGAATGACGGTTTGCCATCGACTTGAAACAACGGATGAGCCAAGCCTTGTGGTCGACTTCAAACTTTCCACCCAAGTCAGTAGGCAGTGCGTTTTCGGGGATATGTGTTAAAAGTTCGGATATTCTCACAGTAAATACCTACAAATAAGTAATTTTTTTGGAAAATAATAACCATTTCAGAATGGAATTCAAACATAACAGGAAAAAATTGTACGATGAATAATCAAAGCCGTGTTAACATTGACAATAAACTTTGTATTAAATTGGCAAAGCATATTACTGAAATCTTACCCTATCACGAAGCTTTTCTCTGACAAATAAACGTAAAATTTTAAATGGAGCTTTGAACCAAAGAGGCGCTGTGACTATAAGGACCTTTTTCAAACGAGCTGGATATCCACCCTACAGACACAAACAAATATTGAGTTTCTTGTTAAACCAGCTAATGATCATGGAACTAATTACCAATGATAATATCCTACCTTTAATAAGGTGAGTATTTTTTGACTAAGGTCATAATCAAAATTATTGTACTTGGAATTAGTCATATCATATATGAATACCAAGCCACATCTTTGAGTTTCAACACTAAAGCAAAAGAATAAAACGATTTTATGCATATTCAACTGGAAAAGCTCGCCCACATACAACAGTGCTAACGTAAAACAAAAATATAGCCTGAGCTGACCTGTCCAAAGCTACATCTAATTGATAGACGACGCCTTGTAAAGTAGTTTGATGAGTTGCGATAGTTGGATGATGACGGCAGGCTGTGAAAATGGCTATTGCAGCTCCAGAACGGTCACGTGATGGCTGAAATCACAATTATGATAAATGGACACTTTTTATAATGTCTCAGTCAAGCACCAGTCCACCATTGAACAACAAATGCAGGTAGCAAAGAGTTTACCATAAAACTGCACAAGAACTGTTCGAAAAATAAATCAGTACTAACCAGTATAGTGAATTTCCCAGTGTCAAGTTCCGATTTCAGAGGCTCTCGTGCTGGGTCAAGTTTTACTAACCCTTCTCTAGCTCTTGTAATCTAGTAAATCCAAAAAAATGTAATAATTATAATAACTGGAATAAAAAATACAGCGATGTTACTGTTGTATTAACCCAACAACATTGCTAAAAATACAAATAAGATTACAAAAGCGATTGTTCTTTTGTTCAGTTGCAACACAAGTTCCTTATGCATCAGTTTATTAAACCAAGCAAAGCTTGTGCAATTCACATAGGCTCTCTAAAAATAAACATGGCTAGGACCCAAACTCATTTAAAAAAATAGTAGGATTAAGCAAAATACAGTACAGCACGCAGGATTTGCGTTCAAACTAGATCAGATAATGCAACATAGTGTACTTAGTTTACTTCAGTATTCCAACTGCACTAATAAGAATAATTTTGGAAGCAAATTTAAGAGGCCCACACCGGTATCCATAAAAATCCAAAGGTTGTGTCAAAGCTTTAAAAAAAATTTTCCAAGCGAAATGAGAATTCGTCAGTCTATTTTCACAATATTTATTTCCAACAAAATCGTCAACTTTTTTTTTAAAAGACGATTATAGATAATAAACATTAGCTAGTTTTGCATTGGTAAAACAACCCACAATCCATTGCTTTTTTTTTAGCAAAATCAAGTATAATTACAATTTTGATATTTGTAAGGGTAACGTACATATTTTAAGTATTTGCATTTCTATTTTGTAATTGATACTTTTTTGGATGATTTTAATTAGCTTACTTGTTTACGGTATCGAAGCTAATATCAGGGCAACAGTAATTATTTTGCAAAGTGCAACTTTAAATTAGATTGTTTCTCAGAAATATGCACACTGAATGAGCACAGTTTCTCATTCTTTCACTTGTAATGTCTTAAAATTGCACCAATTAAAATTAATAGTGGAGTCTCATGAAAAGGAAATTTGGAAACAATGTACTGTGACTCAAAATATTGTTCACATAAATGGTAGTGTACGTTAATTGACTTCACAAACATCCAATACACTTTACAATGAAAAAGTAAAACATAGAACATAAACAGTGACATGTCTTCTTTCAGAAAAAAATACACAACTTGAAATAAAACAATACGTGAAATTAAAATGTCCAATTACAGTTGCCACCACATGTGAACAA
>JAQFYZ010002177.1:0-18394 GCA_034695085.1 Cylindroiulus punctatus
TGGGAGCTTCCATTTGGGAGTTGCTGGGAGCTTCCATTTGGGAGTTGTTGGGAGCTTCCAGTTGGTAGTTGTTGGGAACTTCCATTTTGGAGATGTTGCTCGTGGCATCCATTTTACTGTTGTTCGCATTTGTTGACCTTTCTGAGGCTTTCTGTTGCTGGATTCCTTTTTCGGTCGGCATTGAGCACTGAGCGAAATACCGATGCACACAAACACGAGTAAAATGAGCAGTAGTTTGAGAATTTTACGAACATTCACCATTTATGCTTCTTTGATTGCAGGGTCTTCTAGATAGAAATGGTGTTCTGAGGGGCGAATTTTGTGGTGCTACCTTCCACCTTTAGTGTTGCAAACGAGCTTGAAATTATCTGTAAGGAAATGTCACGTGAAGGGCTAAAGCCCGAATAGCGTGCCAGACCACTGTCTGTATACCGATGACGGTGTCCTTGTGAATTGATAAACAGTTTCTGTGAAATCGTAATGTCAATAAGTGCAAAATAAATATTTCCAAACATGTTGCGCCATTTAGCTTTTATTTTTTTTAAATCGATGGAAAGCTAACGTTTCAGATACGATACTCAAATGTAAACCGGTATTTTTTGTGTTACCTAATAATGATATTCATTCAAATGATGCACAAAGTTTTCAGTATTTTGGAACATTTTTAAAACATTTTCATGCACTAGTTGATTAAAGTGTTGTTGCCTGAGGTGTATTGCATATCATTTCGGCCTTGTACGAAAGGAAGTCAGTTGAGACATAAGGGGTGTATCCAATTTTTGAACATGTCCTTATCAGACCTTATGTATTTTGCTGCTAAGCCATGGCCACCACATGTTGCCTGATGTTTACCAACGGAAAGGCTTGTAAATACATGTATTTTACAAACCTGGTCTCAATCTCATGCATACCATGCATTTGAAAAGCAAGATCCATGCAACGATCAGACCAAATGACTAAGAAAGCATTCAATAGTTTTTATCAAAACCAATACGAATACATGAACTTCTGCATGTATTTTTAAATGAAACTTAATATTTAAGGAAAATTGTGCTACGACAACTACAGAATATGAAACGAATTATTATACAATATATTCAGGACAACACGGAAGGAAAAGGGATTTCGAAAGTTTATTCATTTGTTATATTTTGGGATACTCTTTTAAAAGCTCATCCACGTGAACCAAATACATGAAATAAAAACCATAGTTTTTCAACATTTCCCCCAACTTTTATTCCTTGCGACGCCAACGGTTTTTTTTAAACATTTAAAAAAAATTAGGATAGGACGTAAATCATGATCATCCTGTATTTGGAACCACGAAAGTCATAAAATGAATAGGCTTCATGGACTTCATTAAATATTAATAATCTTAAAATTATCATCCTGTGGATGATATCTCCTTTACATACAGCCTAACATAAATCCAGTCGTTTAGTCACACTTTTTGGGCGCTAGGTTGACTGTCTATCATATTGTCAAACGTGCACAACTATTCTGCACTGGTGAGTTTTTCCGTCACATTCGTAATTTTCGTCTGGACATCCTACCTGAACACAGGTTGGCATAACTGGCAAACGTAGAATGTGCGTTGCAGGCTGTTTTACAACAGGTGATGTCACGTTTGACTTTCTTGTTGTGGATCTGCCTCGGGGTGTTGTGGATGTCGAAGTGACTTTCATGGTTGACACCATCCACTTTCTCGTTGACGTTCTCGGTTTTGGTGCTGCTGATGTGACCCATTTTGGTGGTCGTGGTGTGGTTTGTTTTCGAGGTTTCGAGGTTGGCCGTTTTGGTGTTGCTGGTGTGGTTGTTTTTGGAGATCTTCGCCGTTTTGGTGTCTTTGGCGTTGTGACTTTAAATGATCTTGGTTTCAGCGTTGTTGGCATTCTTAACATTGGCGTGGATGTCTTCCAGGTTGTTGTCGACGACGGTGTTCTCAATTTCAATATTGCTGTCCTCAGTTTTGACCTCGTTGTGTTCACGAACATATTTGGTGTTGTCCTGGTCAACGTTTGTCGTGGTTTCGTTTTGTTTATTGTGATTGATGCGACTTTTTTCTGACTTGAACGCTGAGGTCTCCTGGTGGATGTTCCACCAATTTCACGTTCATCACTTAACTTAATGCTGGTGCAGACTAAAAGAACAAGAATGCACAGCACTACAGTCAGACGACTGAAATTCCCCATTTTTTCGTACTGGTGCTCTTCTCTGGATAAAATGCGATACTGGTCTGTGAAGTATATTCTTTAGCATTTGCATTAGACCTTCAGTTTCTGCTAATGATACAGTAGTACTTGACATTGATAAAGTTTTCCACTTGACTGGCTTGTAGCTGACGACAAGTAAACGTCCAAAGTGCTACTCAACTACGTCGTATCCATACGATAAGCTGCTGTAGATCAAGGAATACTGCATAATATTATGTCCAAATGCTTGTGATGAAAACATCATAGTATGTATGGGTAGATCAAAAAACTCAACTATAGATAAATATTATCACTTTTTATTCCTAATGGTTAGACTGGGCTATACGATATTCACGTTTGTTGCAGAATTTGGAAACTGCTGTTTGTATGTATCATTATTTCACCTACGAAATGGTAAACATTGCAGCAGCAGATGTCATGCGTTTTACTCCGAATGCTGGCCAAGGCGATGTAATGAATAAAAATTGTCGCCAAAGCTGATAAGCAAACATAAGAGAAATATCAATAGGACAGAATAGATTGTCTGAAAAATCGGTGCAGATAATTTCATCCAACCAGTCTCGAGTTTTTAACGTAGGGACACATGGGGTCGCACAGAAACGGCCATTCAACTTGTTTTCTTTATACCTAAATCCAAAGTTACCTTTATAACTTCTAGAAGATTAATAACAGCTGTGCACAGTTATACTGATAGGTACTGAAGAACAAAAAGCACGAGTTCCAAAAAGTTGGTTTTATTTAGCAATATTATGAATATAGAAACTAATTTCCAATTTAGAATCAACGGGTTAAGTATGGTGCAGTTTGGTGCTTTTGTCACAATTGGCATTTGGAAAACTCAAATTTGATTCCTTTTGACCTTTGAATACGTTGCGCTAATGAAAGTTCGTGCACGTGCATGGTAAACTACTGCTGAACACTTGCCAAATGATTTTGATCATATGCATATGTAAGCCTATATAATCATACTTATGAAAAGTTTTTATTTCTACAGTTAACAAGATAAACACGTCCAAAGTGGATTAGCATGAGAAAAACATTGCGAAATACATGCGCATTTTCACTTGGTAATTCTTCCAATAAAGGCATTGAATAATTATGAAATGCTTTGATTGAAGACACACTGATGCGACATACTGATGTAAATTCTTGCATTACAAATATTTTGGGAATACATCAGAGGTGCTGGGAATTCTAACGTTATGTTTTGCCCGGCATGATAAAAACCTGATTAGAAACATGTCAAAAAAATTCTGAAGCTCCATGGCATAAGTGTCGCATTCATGTTTCTCAGGGCGTTGTACCTGAAGCAAATACGGAAATCGAAATACAGAACCGTATACGCAAGTATATATTAATGTAATTGCATTAATTTCTGATACACTTATATCCTAAACACTGTTTCTTATGGACATCATCACGATGGCATGCAGAAATAAGACAAGTTGTGTCCCCAACCTTCAAACGTCCAGGATTTCTCGACAAATGTGCAGTTCTAAATCACATTCATAGTTCTCGAAGGGACAGCCACTATTCTCACAAGTTGGTAACCACCCCAACATTTTAGGCTTTATCGTCCTTGAGGTTGTCCCGTGACCTGGCCGTTGTGTGGTTGATCTTCTCGATCTTGGCTGTGCAGGCTTGATGGATGTTGACCGAGTCCTCACTGGACGAACAGTTGTTCCTCTTCGTTTTGAACTTTTTCTTGTTGGTTTCGTGATGTTGGTGGGCGTCTTAATTCTCACAGTCCGAATTGTGGCTGTTTTTCGTTTGGGTGGCATCGGAGTTGTCATCTGAAGGATTCTGGCATGACCTGGCTGATGGGGCATCCTTGTCATGATGGCGATAATGTTTCCTCTTGTGTCACTGTTTCGCCGGGCATCGCACTGATGAAAACAGACGTAGAATGCGATCAAGATTGGCAGGAGTTTAAGACAGGCACGAAATACAGTCATTTTCTCCTTTGACACTACACGTTTATGGGCTGCGAACGCAAAATGTTGAGCTGATGTTTAGGAAACTGATTGGAAATAAATACCCAGATGACAACCATCAATCCGATGACACGTATAAGTGTTGCGTATGCAATCGAGGCGCAAGTGACGTTTCAAGAATATTTTCCTGAGATGTCCATCTGCCTTCATGGAACATTGTCGGGTGGGAAAGAGTTCCCTAGAAATTACGAAATGAAGAAGAAGCCACCTCAATAATACGTGTAATTCTACACTCTTGCCAATTTTCTTCCAAAAACAGCTCACAGCTTTGGTCACCAGACCTGCTGTCACCCATTAGGTGGGATATTCGCTTGACAAAATCTGCATGTAGCCATGCAGTTTTATAAAATCTACTTTTTGCATAAAAACGTTTAAAAAACAATTGTGAATTACATGTACAGTATATGTTTAAGAATATAGACAGAATCATACCTCAAAGAAATTATCCTCAAAAGTGCAAGTTCTCGAGTTTGAAAATTGAATAATTCGACGTTGAAAAACGTGTCGATAGATCTTGAGATGAAATCGAGACTGAAAGATTCGTAAACCAGTAATTGGTCGAAAAAAAATGAAATATACTCAACTTTATTTGAAGTCTTTTTTGCTATTCCTGAACTTTGGGCAGAATTTTGAATTTTGTTGCTAAAGCGCAGAATTTGCATTTTCGAGATGGTTATATTGTACTCCTTTTTAACAGCTATTTAAAAACGTCTTATGTAATATCTGGATTAAATTGGATAATAGAATTCATTTTTATTGTTATTAAGGTATTATTTTGCTGCATTGGCGCTTTGCATGTGTATTAACAGGGTTGACATATGTTAGCCAGCAATAACAACCTCCCATTAGTGATTAGTTGGACACATTTGAGGTCTTTTGGGCAAAAAGTCAATATTCAAACATGCAAGATTTGTCGACAAGTGTTACTTGTCCTATCACATTCATAATCTGCCCTGCCGCATCCGTGTTGGGCACAGCTTGGCAAAACTGGCAAAATTTTCACAATGCGTGTTCTTCCAGGCCTAGACACCATATTTGTTCCATTCGTAAACGTCGTTGAGTTTTCAGTTGACCGCTTTCGAATAAATCGTTGTCGTACTGATGTTGGAGTTGTCCATGTTGGTGTCGATGGTATTTGCCATGTTGGTGTCGATGTTGTCCATTTTGGTGTGATTGGCGTTGTCCTTTTGGGTATCGATGATAAAGTCCATTTTAAACGTGTTTGCTTTCGAATGTTAACTGCAATGCTATCTTTCTCTGACTCCCCAGTTGTTTCACCAGATAGTTGAAACCTCCTTGTGTGTCGTCGACTTTCTTCGCCTTGCTGGATGCACACTGACAACACAATGAGTATTGGCAAGAGTTTGACAAATTGGAGAATTTCTGCCATTTTCACTTAGCTGATGACACTGACTTCGGACGGGAATGTCGACGCTGTCCGCACTTAATTTGGCAATGACACTGCTTAGTGCGCGCACTTGATATCTAAAGCTAATGTCAAGGGTCAAACGCAACCCGATTTAGTGTCTTAATTTGGACGTGAAATCCGACCTCTCAATGAATAACCTATGGACGATAGCCAGAGTTAAAACGTTTTTTGGGAATCGAAAACCCACACATTGGCATATTTCGTCACGTGTCTTGATGGGACAATTTTTTTCCATTTGAGTATGAGTTGTTCAGGCAGATTTTTGATTCTCCAAACAGCATTATTTCTTGAAAGTTGTATCTGCATATGTTAGAGGAAAAAAACATTGTCCACACATTTTCTCAACTATGTACACTGTACATTACCTCACGGTAGGCGAAGGGTTTGACCAGCATTTTAAATGACCTGTGAACACAGTCCAATTGATTTACAGAATCATTCCTGATTTTTTTTATCAAATATACAGTATAATGTTAAAAATTATTTTGAACATGGCTCTTCATCAATTGTCAAAATGTGCTCAAAATATTTAGCTTTAAACTCTTGTCAAGAATACAGGTATGAAAGCAATCCTAGCTGTTCAATTTATCCTTCGCTACGTTTATGTCAGTATAGTAAAATGGCCAAACTTTGGAATAGGTCCTAGGCAACCACTGCCAACCCACGAATCGTTAGGAATCCCAATTTCTCGTAGTCACCATGAAACCATCTTTCTATTACTATCCAGTAAGGAAGCTATGCCACATAGCGACCTAAACTAACAGATAGCAAATAGTGTTATAGCAGGTTTCCCCCAAACCTGGAAAACCCGGAAAAATTAGGGAAGATTGCTTTTTTTTAAAAAAAGTCAGGGAAATTTAACAAATCTCTTGATCATAGCGCTCATGTGAGCCAATTAAATGAGCGAAATTATAAACTTTGTAAGTTCTTCTAAGGGGTCCCCCAGACCTGAAAAACCTGGAAAAGTCAAGGAAGTTGGAAGGGCGTGGAAAGTTTATCTGCAGCGGCTCCTGTCACTGTTTGGGTACCATTTTGCTTTTGAGGCACTGTGCTCTAGCTACAACCTCACACACCCTAATTTCGCCCACCACCCTCAAATATGATACCGTATGACATGATTCTTAATAGTCCCCTAAGTTCGCCCACCCCCTCGAAGACAATATGTTACACGTCCCCCTCCCCCAAACTCCCTCCTAAAAGATCACACGATTGTTGGCGACTTGGCTACTTTGCCTCCAAAAATGTCGAATTACGGAACAGCCCTATGTCATCAGTGGTGGGTTGAGGTGGGTTCCGGCCAAATGATTCAGGGATGTGTCTAAAAAACGCAATTTAAGAGATGACATCAAACTTGTAACTTGAAATTCTGTAGATTGTTCACTCGGTTGCAACAAGTGGCTAGAGATTGACTAAAAGCTCCTTTTTTTTTCATTTGACAGATGAGGCCGTTGTTAATGAGATGGGCACCCTAATGTTCTGCGACCACGGACGTGAACTCTGACGGGTGTCTGCTTCGCCGTTGTCGGAGTGCTTCCTGGGGTGCGGCGCCGGCGCATGGCGTTCTCCTTAAGGGGGCACCGTGGTAGTGAAACTACATCCTGCAGGGCGTAGGGGTCATCGTCAACCCCCCCTGTACGGTCGATTCCACGTGATCGCTAGGACACGGGTGGTCTCGTGTTCGGCGTGATCGGCGCTCTGGGGGCCCTCTGGCGGCGGTCGAAGCGGACAACCGATCTTTGCGATCTTCCGTGCCCTGTTCGAGGGGGTGCAGCATCGAAGATGACAGGTTAGTAAAAGTTGTTAATTACACCCCCCCCCCTCCCCATCAGAACAGGAAAGTCTCTACTCAGCAGTGGGGACAATGAATTGATAAGGCAGGAAAGGAAAGCCACAACTCAACAGTGGGGACATTTAAGTTATTCAGTTTAAAAACAGCACCGCATGTATTTTGTCACTAGTGTGACACTAGGAATGAAGGAAAGATGAACTTAACGATAACCCAATTAGCGTCAAATGAGCTTTTTTCAAGTTTAGATATTTTTCAAAATGTTAAAATGTTAGTCATTTGCTCTGGGAAGCCCTTTCTCGTTTGTTCCTTTCATGATTGTCACGTTTTGTTTGTTTTTTGCAAGCCAGTGATTCGCCCCCTCATCAGAGCCATTTCAAAAATGCATTCAGAGTGACCACTGGTCAGTGGGTCACAGCCGCCTCCACCGGCTAAGTTTTGTCACATAAGCTCCACAGTGAGCACTAAGGCTCTGCCTGGGTTCATGCCCCATGAATGAGCATTTCTAGCTCCCATTGAGCCACACTTGAGCAAGTGCTCAACATAAATTCACCTGCTTCAGCATGCTGTGGTTCTCAGAGTGTTTTTCTATGAAGTGCCACATCAACCTTTTCGCATTTATTCATTGATTTATTTGCTATTTTGTGCTTGAAATTGTTTTAACACCTGTTTTTTCAAGTTTTAAGGATCGACCCCTGACCCTAGACTATTTATCAAGCCCAAACTTAACTTTAACTCGCACAAAATGCATTCACGCGTGCCATTGTACAGGGGCACGCACTCAACACGTGACACATTTTGGTAGGACATACAACGAACACAACAACATCATGACACGACCCCTGCGACACCTCGCGACACTCCGGCAGCGCCCCCTGTAGGCTGCCGGCTTAGCTGTCATAGCTGGGGCCAAGTCCCATGCCTGCGTAGAAGGTCAGGGTTCACAGTCAGGTAGCTGAGTGTCTAATTTTGCTCATTGTTGATGATGTTGTTGCAGGTCCCCCACAGAATCACTGGCTTGAGTGCATTTTTTTACCTGAGTTTTTGTTGCATTTGATTTTTGAAGTGTTTGCATCATGTAAAACAAAGTAAGATACCACACACTTAGTGATATGCCGTGCCTGTGCTGCGTTGACTCGGACTTGAGCACGACTTAAGCGCATCTTGAGTCGTGCTCAAGAATAGGTGTTGTAACTGTTTTCGACTGATAAAGAGATTTCTGTACGTTCTTAGGGGGTACGTGGAGAGCCCTCTAAGAGCTGGTTAGGTAGGACTTAAGTGAAGAATAATTTAAGGCTTAGCTTCGTGATAGGCAGGTTTAATTTGCCCAAATGTGGTTTAATTAGTCCGAAAGTGGTTCGTAATAACCCAGACGTGATTTAGTTAGACCAAACGTGGTTTGATTAGATTTGAAGTGATTTAATTAGTTCGATAGTGGTTTAATTTCACCAAATGTTGTTTGAGTAAACCAAAAGTGGTTTAATTAGACCGAATATGGTTTGATTAGATCAAACGTATTTTAATAAATCCAAGCATTTATCATTATTGGGTTTTCATGTTACTTGCATTTAATAATGTGATGCAAATTTCTTTTTTTATCAGATTAATTCCATCGTATGGTTAGCCTAGTATTCCAAATGTATTTCAATTTAATTTTAAATGACATGGTTTTTTAATTAAATTTTAAGGGAAATCGTTTTTAATTAACTTTAAATGAAATATTTTCTTCAATACATTTTAATTTGGTGCATGCCTTGTTTCACGAATATATGATTAATGCCGTTTTAGTTTGTGAAAACTGCAAACTGACACTTTTGCAAAATCTTTAAAAAAAATTAATGGGTTGTATCCACCATGGATACCCGGTTATGGCGGCATGGCAGTTTTATATTTTCGGTAATAACGTGTTCTAACTTTTCAGTGCAGATTTTAACATAATGTTATAAATAAAAATAGAAAATTCATTAGTAGTCCTTAGCAAGTTCAAAACAGAATCTAATTCAGATAATGTGTGATCTGATAGTGATCAAACAAGCCTGTTTTGTTTATTCGATGTTTCGAATTTTGACTTAGTTTCAACGAATGTTTCAACGTAAGTTTAAACCCATACATATACACTTGTACATGTAAACTGAACATGTTGACTTCTAAGGTGCCCCTGAAAACAGGCAATCTTGAATTACCCAGGGGTACGCAATGATTGCCCACCCCGAGAGTAATTTCATTGGCCATTTTGAAGATAATGCATTATAATTAACTTTTTTTACAAGAATTTTTATGAAATGTTATGGTGGATAGTTACTATAACATGAACACATATAGTCATTGTACAAATTTTATTCGACAATTCACACTTTCTGATTAACAGGCATGTACATAGTAGAACAAGAGTACAAAAGTGGACAATCGACGTATTACACGCAGGTTGTTTACATGTAACGATGCGCTATTCTTGTAAAATATCAGTAGGATGGTAGGATATATTTTCCATGTTCAAACGTCCACAATTTCCCGGCATATTCGGAAACGATAGTCGCATTCGTGGTTAGGGGGACATCCGTAGCGCACACAGTTCTGAAACCGTTTTGACTTGGGTGCTGCTTGTAGTTTTGCTGATCGCTCAGATGGCTCATGTTTTCTAGCCAAATCTATCAAGAGTTTGGTCCAAATCGGCATCGTTTTGTCAATGGCATGGCTGTCATTGTCCAGTTGGTGGTTCTCCCGCAGCATCAAGCTGGAAGTGATTAGTTGGTCGCTCCATGTGCACATCAAGATGAGAACTGGTAACAGCTTCAGAAGTGCACGACAGTCTGTCATTTTATCGTCCCTGATGATGCAGTCAATCAAAAAACTCTAGCTTGACACGGTCCCCTGCGATGTAACTTGCGCTGGAATTAAACAAACGTTATTGTTTATATGAGATTGAAGGGAAACTATACGTGACTGAAGTCATGGCAAAAGTTGGAATCCTAGGAACAGCACCGGAAGCAAACTTTGATTCACGTCCTTTCATGCTAATTTGTTATTGCCTCGATACTTGAGCGTATTTTGTTTACGACAAATTTTGTTTATTAATATAATTTGAGGGAAATCTGGATGGCTTGGGTTTGCAGAAATTGCTTAAGGTGTGAAGCGGCAGGCTTCAGCTCTTACTGTGTTCCCCGTCCGCCATAGTCACATCCGCCGGAAGTGGAGGACGCAAACAACAAGTTTTGACGTTTTTGATCAGTAAATAATGAATTTCAAAATGGTCTTGCCATCGTTGTTTTTAGGAGGTACATGTATATTGGTAGTAGAATCAATGCATTGATACTTTTAGATCATACTCGTATATCATATATCATATACAGTATCATATATACATGTAGATCGTTGTCAAAGACTGTATGAGAGCGGCTATTTGGCATTTCCAAAATTTGCAGTTCCAAACTTGTTATTTTTGCACATCAATTTGATAACCAATTTCATTAGTTTTCCAGGTGGTTTAAAAAGATGCAGTGTAGTTAAACTAGTTACCATTGTCACTGTTTTTTGCACTACCTAAATTAGAACACATTCGAGTTTGGAAATTTGCCTACGTACTAGTTATGCTTGGTTGATGAATTTACACGTATTTGGTACTCCATCACTGATACAAGATGCAGGGATGGATAAGTGTTCCATTGAATCACCTTAAAAAATATAGTTCTTACCTCTATTGCTGATCTTCCATGCAGTACAATGCTAATGGTTGAATTTTATGCACACGTACAACTTCAACAACTCGTGTGAATGGGACGTCTCAAAATTTCCCATTTTCCACTTCCCAATTTTGGTCTTTTGACCCACAAAGTCAGTGTGAAGTGGAACCCAATGAACATTGCTGACCAGAAAGATGCAGTGTAGTTAAACTAGTTACCATTGACACTGTTTTTTGCACTACGTAAATTAGAACACATTCGAGTTTGGAAATTTGCCTACGTACTAGTTATGCTTGGTTGATGAATTTACACGCATTTGGTAATCCATCACTGATACAAGATGCAGAGATGGATAAGTGTTCCATTGAATCGCCTTACAAAATATGGTTCTTACCTCTATTGCTGATCTTCCATGCAGTACAATGCTTCTAATGGTTGAATTTTATGCACACGTACAACTTCAACAACTCGTGTGAATGGGACGTCTCAAAATTTCCCATTTTCCACTTCCCAATTTTGGTCTTTTGACTCACAAAGACAGTGTGAAGTGGAACCCCATGAACATTGCTGATCAGTGACCAATGAAATCAACAGAAACCGTCCAGCTCATGCGATGCACAATATGGACCAATGAGCTATAATCGCAATATCTTTGCATACAAAGTTCACCACGGAGTCAAATATTGAGTAACTAAACGTCCAAAATTTCTCTGCAAATGTGGTTGGCAATATCACATTCGTAGTTATCATCTGGGCATCCATAGGTCTCACAATTAGGGAAAAACCTGTCCAATAACAATGATTCGCCTGAAGTTGTCGGTTTATCTGTTGTTGCACCAGAATCCATTGGCCAGAAGGGGGGCATTATCTTTGCAGGTGTTCTTGGCCACAACCAAGATGGTAACGTTGTTGCTTTTGTGTATGTTGGCCAAATCCAGAAGGGGTTTTGTGATGTAGTTGTTGTTATTGTTCCAATTCGTTGGTTTGCCATCTTTGGGTATGGCAGCCATCTGATGTTCCTCGAGGATCGCCTCGTTTCGCTCCGTTGAATCTCTGTGCAGAACAATACGATGAGAATTGTCAAAATTCTTGAAAAACTCCCTAAGTTGACCATTGTTACATTACTGCTTTCCTAGTTTCCTATTGGATTATGGACAAAATGCAGGCAGTCGAAGTTCTTCTTTCAATTTCTAGCGAATGAGTAAACAACACTGGCAACCAAGTTCGGTGAACCCTGACGAGGGTAACGGAAGTGTCACGTGGGGTCACCGGAACAGTGCTTTCTTAAATTTCTGAGATTTTCCTCTCGCGCTATCAGGTTGAGACCTTTGCGATTTAAGTTAATGGGCGAGACAATTTTGTCTAAAGGCAACCTGTGAAATATATTGTTGCATTTGTGAACAGTGATGTTAGTTTTTGTGTCACAGTCCCAAACAGCTTCTTCGTTAACTGTCCAATTCGTTAACTTCTCTCTTCGTTATTTACAGTAAGTAAAAACTTGCAAACACGTTGCAACCTTTCTCATAAAGGAAGGCCATAAACGATGTTCTCAAGTACCAACAAAGAAATGTAAAAATGGTTAATTCATGCAACGTTACGAATGTATCAAGTCTATTGGATTACTTTTTACCTGTGAACGTGTACCATTTTGAATATTATTTTTTTACAATGTGAGCTTGGTAAATTAAACAACGTTGCTTGAATAAATTACTGTCTGTATTTGTTGGACCCTTACCCCCTTCAGAATTTTAAGTCCTCAATTTTCAGTCAAAGATGTTGTTTTAATTGTTTTTCCGAAAAAATAGATAGGCCCTACTTGATACACTTGTACAATGTATATGACAAAGCGGACCATTTGGTGAGTGATTTAATAATGCGAAACATAACAATGGTAATGGGACAACACTTGATATAATTTTAATTAATGTGATAGTAGTATTTGATACACTTGTAAGATTTATCTGCTATACATACACACTTAAAGGTACACGCACATTAAAAATCCATGTTCACCGCAAAGTCATTGTTGTCTCACATGCAAATCGGCAGAAAAAAGTTCATGTTTTTAAACGTGCAATATCTCCCTGCAAATATGCGTTTTCTCATCACATTCGTAATTTTCCAAAGGACAGCCATGCTGCACACAATTTGGCAATGTAGATTGACGGACTTTAGTCGTCAAAAGCAATGCTGGTTCTTCAATGCTGGCCTTTGTGGATCCATAGGTCCATGGTTTGATCGTAGCGTATATGTCCTTGTCTGGTGATGGCATTGTTGCAGTTTGAAGAATCATTGGATATGGTCGATGTGGCACGGCTGGATGCATTAATTTTTCATGGCTCCAAGGAATTCCACAACAGAATATGACTACTGAGAACACACTGAAAAACGCTCTGGTAGTGGTCATTTTCACTTTGCTCTAATTCCAGTGATCGAAAGTATCCTTGACACGCACGTTCTGTCGATCCTCCAAAAGCAGGCTTTAGCTTATATCTTATATACTCGCTATCAAGTTGATAAAACAAACTTAAGTAGCATGTAGTTGTGGAGGAATTAATATCCGGAAAAATTACATGCCAGCCATAATTGCAATTGCAATGAAAATTAGTTTAAGGAAGCGAAATTTGCGACGCAATGACGCCAAGCATCGATTTCAAATGTTTGCATTGTGTTGGGAATAACCTTGGCACGCAGAAGTGAAATCATAAGGGGTTTTTATTGATCTCAAGTACATGTACATACCGGTCATGCTGGAAAACACTGATATTGCAGCACTTTTTGCATGCCGACGTGTTGATGCATGTCGCCTTGATGCATGCTATGCATGTAAACTTGTTCAACTCATTTACTTGACATGAGTATACTAAATTTGAGAATAGGCTTGGTGGTGATTTGGTTCACGGCAGGTTAAAGTCGGTGCAAACAGCATATGAACAGTTAAACTTTAACTGTTAAAGGCTAAACTGATTTCTGTTTCCTATGATTGTGGGATGGCAAACGTATTTACAAAATACATATTATATATTTTATATACACCCCCCAGCTCCCTGTATCTGGTCACTCAAACTACACTTCCAAGTACAGTGATGAATTGTTGTAAAGCAAACTGGGTGTTTTTGCAACACTGGGTGTTAGTGTCAGTGTGACGTATTAGTGTCACAAGGAACAGTAAAATCACACACCAGGTCACATTCAGGCACTTTATTTTTCTTTGCAAGTTTTTAGCATTCATGTACATGACTAACTAAAACAAATCTAAAACAAGAAATTTAGTGAACACGTTCAATAAATGCTGTGTGCCGCATATTTACATTGATCTCAGGCGATAACAATTCTATGACATTCACGTTTATCAAAACAGTCTCCATCAGCTTCAAACCTCCACAATCGATCGACAAATATGATTTTCCAAGTCGCATTCGTAGTTTTCTAAGGGGCATCCATATATCACACAATTTGGCAACACCTCCCCAAGTCCGCCTGGTTTCCTCGTGGAGAAGGGTTTTGCATCCGCCATGTTGGTAGTTTCCACCAGTTTTGATGGACCCATGTTGGTGTCCAATGTCAAGACTGGAGGTGGCTTTGTGGTCACTTCAAAAGTCAGTGGATACGGACGATGGATCAACATTGGTGATATTCGCTTTTCTTCACTCCATGGAATGCCAGAGCAGAGTAAAAGCAGAACTGGCAACAGGAATCTCAGCATGACGGCCATCTTGTTAGTCCAAAGTTCTGAGCTTCAGAAGGTTGACAGTTGCTTGCAAAGGATTTCTTAGCGTTGTCTGTTTAATGCAGACAAGCGTCGGTTTATGTATAGACGAGGTGATGAAAAATACCCGGATTAATTTATTTTGCGTCAAAGCTAACGTCATCAATTTGTTTGTATTCCTGCTCTTATACTGTTTTTGGAAATGCAATCGGTTTTGATCAAACAAGAGGCGATTACTCAGTATTGAAAATGCTTGTTTAGACCATTGATTAATCACCTCCTATCCAACCCACGCCTTTAATCTTTGCCACAGTGCACGTTCATGCAGGATTCCTCGTAATGCTCATCAAGATTTTAATTACAAAGCAGTAACGTAGAAATCAAAATTACTTAAAACTTATGATCCTTATTAGCACCGTGTTGTTTCATGGGGAAACCTAACCTTAGTTCCGGCTAACGCAATTTATGGATGTTTGGAATAGGGAGTGGTGTTTATTGGAAACTACATGTAAATCGCTTAATTGTTCGCGTACTATAGCATACCTGGTAAATTAAGTCTATACTGTAGTTTCATGGCATTAACTTGGATAGAACCAAAGGGTTTATCCATGGCAAGTGTTCGCGTTCAGGACATTTGCTCGCCTTTTAACTCAGAAGATTAAAAAATTATCTTCGATTAAAATGACCAAGATTTTGTTCCAAATGACACACTCTGCTGAATTTGAGCAAACATGCTTGTATAAGCATCCATCTGAGATGGGGACTTGCAAGGAAATAGCATGCATGTGGTGTGCCCTTAAGCATAAACTGTTTGTTCAAACACCTACCTTTGAATATCGTATTCCGGCACTTGTTTATCTTAGTTTTAATTACTAGAAATGCAAGTGGAAACGATTAAACAAGAAAGGAAGTTTTGACTATTTCATGTGCATATTAATAGTTGTAACGGATATGAATTTTGTTACCGCAAACAGCTAACGTTCTCCTATCAACTTAAATTTGAATACTTTCAAGGATCTCCTCGCCAATTTTTTGCTTGCGAGGTGCATAATCAACAATATCGCAACGGGCTACATACATGTACATAAGGTCATGAAGCTCATTTAATATGGTTTGCATTGAGCATGGTTGCAGCAGCGTTATTCAGGTGCACTTTTGTAAATTGTTAGACTTAGTTTCCTTTATCACTTTTGTGTGATCGCCGACTAATGACATCTCTCTCAGTTTCGAGATATTTTCAAACATTTTTAAACTTTTCCCTAACCCTGCATATTCCATAATTTCAATAAAACGAATTTGCGATTAAGTAAGCAATTTTTTTTATTTCACAATGTAATGCACTTAAATATGACAAGTAGTCAGTTATTGGAATGTGTGTTAATTTCATAAGAATTCGATCTTGACATCTTGAAACAACATGCAAGACAGGTTACAGTTGAAATCCATGTATTGCACAGAACGTTGATCTTGCTGTTAAGTTTAAGAAGATTCAGTCTGTGGCTCTTTTTTCGGTTCCAATGAGCAGCTCCAACCCATCTTTGGGTGTTGGATTTTGGATCGTCTGGATTTTGTGCAATCATTGTTGGTTCCCATGGATGTTAAACATCCACAATCTCTCGACAGACGTTGTTGGAAATGTCACACTCGAATCCTTCTTGTTGACAGGCTTGATTGACGCATTTGGAAAATGGCACTGGAGGAGCGTTGTCGTCATAATGTTGCCTACCCTTAAGACTGTCAGTAGGACTCGTGACGTCAGGAAAACTGTGAACTGCATCCACATAGAAAACGCAGAATGTCAAAACTATGATAAAATAGCAACAGTAACCTCTTGAGACGACCATATTGAATGACTTCCAGCTACCAGGGCACGTTTGCAATGTACTGTTTGCGTGCAACAGTTTTGGCTTTCCAAAGATTCCCACCCATGGGCTTACGTTTATATTGCCCATGATGTAAATAACGTCATCCCGGAATTTTGCTTACGTCACGTGGACTCAGTTGCGCAAATTCGGACTAATGTTCTGTATACTAGTTATCACTTTAGTTCCAAGAATGGACCAGTTTTTAATGTTAGTATCCGGACCGCCAAATCTGAAAAGCTGTCACATGGTTTGTTCGCGTGCTTATAAAACGCGTCAAACTGCCATAGGTTTTATTTGGTCAATAGTTGTTAAACAACGAATCGTTTATCTATGGTTGCCATAAGCTAGCATCAGTATAGTAATAGGTTGACCTTGTAATAACGTACGTGCATGATGTAAGGGAGCGGGCAGGTAAAACTATATTGTTAAAGCTTAGGGCAATTCCACTTTGAACAATGTTAATGACAGTTGTGATTAACAGATGGCGCTTAAGTCTTCGAGATGCAATTGGCGGAATTTAGTTTTTTTTTTGAGAATCTTATTGTCGATCTAAGATGCAGATGACCGAATTCTCAAAATAAAATTATGGAGAGCCAATCAACGAGTTGATTAACAAATTATCAAAATTGAAGACTTGAAATTGAAAACCACCAAGTGCCCAACTACGCAGCAAGCAGTTGTAAACGTGATCTGTGAATCACGCCCAACGATAAATTGCGTTCAAAAGGATACAAGTGCATGTTGCATGAATTATCTCCGTATGCATACTATGTTGCCAACTGAGTCGTCATGGTTTGCAAGTCTTTAACTATTTGTCCGTCACAATCAACTATCTCAATGCGTGGAACATTTAAAGTGAGAAGATATAATTACGTTTTTTTTGCTAAAAAAAATTGGACATTGACAGCTTGCACAATAGTAGCTCAAAAACTGTTTGTTTCTTGAAAATGACAGGATGTAGTCTTTTTGCAGATATTCAATAAAATGACGCCACTCTGTTTAACTGTGAGAACAGATGAGAAATAGATGGCAGCAAAACATAAGTTTCATCCAAGAATCTTTAAGCCATTTGCATCTTAGAGCAATGTTATACAGGTGTGCAAGTGATGTAAGAATTTGAATGATGAAGCTACATGTATTTGAAATAGTTTGCAAAACACTTTACTCCTTAAGGCAGGAATATCAATCAGTATGGTGATTGTAAAGGTTATTTGTTAAAAACTTTTTCACTACAAAACTGATTAGTTTGGAAATATGAGTGATGTGACATTAAAGCATAAAAAGCAATGATCTATTGAGTTTGGCATCAATATATTGAAATGTCCAAAACTCCTATTTGCATGGTACTTCCACCTGATAATTTCGTAATTAAGTTACGGATAACAAATTACCGGCCTTGATCCGACTTGGTGCTTTTTAGTTTCCTTCTGCCTTCATCATAAAAAATCAGTTGCACCTTCAGATAGTTATTGGAAACGTATTTTTAGGACATCTCATCTCATTCATAAGTTCGAAGAAATATAATGATTACATTTGTTTTACACGTATATGCATGTAGCCAGGTGAGCAATTTAATGTCGGGTTACTGTCGTTAACTTGCTTTAACAACACGATACAATCACTTTAACCTGCATGTACATGTACACTGCAAATTGAAACATCTAATTCATGGAATTAGATGCATTTTAAAACAAGATGGCCATCTACATTTCAGATGA
>JAQFYZ010002178.1:0-18378 GCA_034695085.1 Cylindroiulus punctatus
AAAAATGTTTTTAAAAAAATGCAAAAAATGAACTAGTTTTTGCAAACATTTTTTTAAACATGTATATTTAGGCCTCCGTATACATACATGTGCCCACTGCAGACTTGAAAAGAGCTCATGTCATTTCATAAATTACCGTTTCAATTATATAATGGTCGAATTTTGGTGACGGAACCCTTTTGAAAAAAAAGCTGGGTCCGTCCCTGCAGAGGATGTTGACCAGCAACAATGCCTCCAAATATTTTGTCCCATTCCTATCTACTGCTATAATTGAGTGTGAAGTGAAAATTGTTTTCATATCTGGACCTACATTGACACGCTGACAAGAAGCTCACAAATTTTTAAGTAATTTTATTCAAACATCATCATACAAATGCTCCAAAGCAATGACTTACAGCCCACACGGGGTTGTTGAAAATGTGATTACATCTAACTACACCGTTCCCAATGCGCAACACTTGGCTTCAACATGATTCAATCTCAATTGGAAAAAAAGTGGTAAAAATGCCACCAAATGGGATATTTTTTTCTTTACCTGTGGAAAAATGGCAATTCCATAAAGAGTGATATATGATTGAGCAAGATTGGAAAAATAACTAAAATCAAATGCAATTCATAAAAAATAGCCATCCTATAGCAGATAACTTTGAAAATACGAAAAATCCTCATATCATTTGACGTATGTTATGAAACATGCATGCAGCATGTGATACATGAAGGATGAGTTGATGTACCAAATGGCATATGCCGTTCCCGTGAATACGGTTTGCCTAAATTGAAAAAGCAGCCTTGGGAACAACGGGTTTTGGTTTCACACAAACGCACAAAGTGGATGGACTGAAATCGCATTCATACTGATTGAACTCTCGCAAATTATTCTGGATAAAGATTCTCCCTCACATGCACGCACATCTAGAAAACAATTCAAAAGTAGCATACGACCGAAGCAGTACGTGGCTTAAACTGATGTTGAAAACTGGACGTGAGTCCCGAGCTGCGGTCTTAAGACTCGTGGCCGGATGGAAGACCTACGGCCATCGTCACAACATGATAGCAATTTATTCAGTTAGATAAAAATGAAATAATAACATCTAGTGATTTCTATCGAATACAAGGATATAACTTTAGACTGTGCTGCACAACAATAGTTATTATTACAGGTATTTGTAAACATAGTAGGATGAACTTGAATCTTAGCAGGCCAGCCACAAATCGATTATGTTCAACTGGCAAATGAAATGCCAAAATTAAGCGAAAAAAAAAAGAAATTCAAGATGTTGAACTTTTCGCGATCTGTCACTCGGTTGACGACAATTAAATCAAGCATGATTAGGCGCAAGTGCTTATAGACATAGATATCATTTTTGTTTAAATAATTAAATAAACTTTTCTGAAGCCAGTATAAAAACAAATGCTGTTCGGTTGCAATACCAAATAGCACCGTGATAACTATTGCAATAATTTAATTATCTGAGTCGCTTGCTCATGAAAGAAAGACTGAGCAAATGAAAGCAAACATATAATCGCTATTCATTAGAAAGAGCATTTTGTTTTTTATATTATTAATTTCGTGGACTGTTGAGTTTCATAAGTGTGAAGCCATGCAAAGATTACGTTCCCTAGGTAAATGATAAAAATGGCACTCATTGAACCCAATGTCATTCAGACATGAGCAATTTTTCTTCACCAAATTAAAAAGCAAATATTGGAAGGGTAATTCGCGAGCAAATTTCCAATTCAATTTGCAGAAATTAATTGCAGCACATAAACCGTTTCAGATACAAAATGTACAAAAGTATATGCAAGAAACGAGTTGACTAAGCTGAGCGTAACAGCCACATGTGCGGCTGATCATCAATCAGTAATATTTTGAAATTGGTTGATTCTGCGTTGAACTATTAAATCCAGACCAACAGCTGTTTGTCGTTTCAAAAGGTCAATTGATTTAAGTTTTCTTTTTTTTTGGTGCAATGTTAAGCCACTTACTGCCCTGCAAGATGTTTTGTCATAATTTGTCGCAATATCGTTTGCTTTCCAAGCTCAGAACTCAATTCAAATAACACTGCAAGGGCTAATTGGGCAATCTGAATAAACCAATGTCATATTAATTCGGAGCATTTTGCATACTTGGAAATGTGCTTCCCTCGCTATTAAACTGTCTCGTGTAATTCCATTTAGTTATTCGGCAGGCAATTTGCAAATTAAACTAATCTGGAATGCTCACCAGTGTAGTGCAATCTTGTTTATATACACACATATATTGTACCACGAATGGCTTTCAAATTTTCTCGCAAAAGGGTCACAACACATTTACAGATATACCTTAATCACGGTAAGGTCGATTGCAGATGAAGGAATGAGTTAACAGAATAGTAAATAAAAACTATTCTTTCACTTTATCACTGATCAAAGATTGAAAATTTGACAGGCTGGAATCTAATAGCGTATTAAGATTCAACATAATATTGAGACGATGTCTGAACAGCTTAACAGCAAATTAGCCCGAAATTCTCAGATATGCAATTCGCCTTCCTGCATTAAATTATTTCACGACCAAGCACACTGCTAAGACCTGTCCCGAGCCTTCACATTTTCACATTCGGATGCGTCCCATCGATGCGTGGAAGTGAACGAGGATGGAGGTATAATCAACAGTCGAGTTTCGACCGAGCTCCCGTTGGCTGGCAACAACAATTGCCATAAAAGGAATCTTTTGAAATCTTCACAAATGGATTGACTGGTGATGATTGCGAGTGCGTGAACGGTTTTGGATGAAAGCGAACCCGCCAGGGTCCCACTCGTGGAAAGGAAATAAAAGCGCTGGCCGTTCGGAGTAGTTTACGGCGAAGCGAGTACATCCCAGCCATGAACTAATGAAATCCGAAGTGTTCGGAAGTATGCGCGCGCACACACACACATCACACATACAGTTGCACGGCACGAACAAACACGTAATATTTTTTTAAGAATCGTCTCATAGGCAGCAATGAGGAGCGAAGAAAAACAAATAAAAATAAGTAAAAAAACGAATGAGGGTAAACTTATTGTACACTAAGCTCCAACCAGGAGAAAAAAACTCCATCCTTCAGAAGAGTACTTCCCATTCTTGGGTTTACCACCGAGTGCTGCCTTTTCTATGTACATTCTGCTTGCGCAACAGTTACAGAGGCATCGGGCGGCAATCCACAAATCGAGAGTAAAGAGGAGTCTGAGACAGATAAGGATTGCTAAATCGTAATGCTATTGCCTTAAGTCGACTCTCCCAAAACGAAACACTGCAACGTGTCAACAAAGCACATTCCAATGCTGGAGCCACAGAAATGGCATTCCTCCTCTTCCTCCTCATAGCCTCCCATTTACACAAATTGACAAATTGGCGGTTATAGAAGGCCCCATCACGCGGCCGACTCTCCTGACATGATATTGTGTACCTGTTCCAATTTGTGAGCGAGACGATTCTTTTTGGAAAATTCGTCCTCTTGTAGCGTCTGGAACAATTGGTCGTTGTATTTGAGAGCGTACGAGTAGAGCTCATTTAACGCCACGTTAGTGTTGAACTCCTGATTATGAAGCTAAAAAAAGCAGAAACACATTCAACGACATGGAAAGACAGCGATGAGTTGAAAACTATCTCACCAAGCAACACCTTTATCTAATATTTGGAAAGGACCAATAATCTATCAGAGGCATTAGCCTTAACTTCATAATTTGTTTTATTCACGGTCAATGGTGAGAAACTATCTGCACAACGTTTCGAGAAATGAATCTCGTCATCAGGTGCTAAAACTTAACAATTTTTTTTTTGTTATAAACAATTAAAATACAATGGGTGCATGAGCACCAAAAGGAGTGCTAAGTTTTGTAACAATAAAATAAAAATATAAGGGCGATAAGTGCTCCACTGGAACTTGTGAAGTGACAATTTTGACAAAGAAAACGCAATAACGAAAAAAGAAGGGAAAATGAACAACAGTGACCATAAATAAAACAAATTATTCGTTCATAATGCTGGTCACCGCTCCGAAGATTGATTTTCAAGCCTTAACTTCAGATAGGAAATGTTAAATCTTCAATTTAAATGTAAAGAATTAGTTAAAAATGATTTCATAATAGATAAAGTAAAGCGAGATCATTGCAGACCATCAAAGATGTGTGCTTGATAAAATACCATCCAAATAATTGTTATTAAAATCATCTACAACAAAAC
Organism: Cylindroiulus punctatus; assembly: GCA_034695085.1. NCBI lineage: Eukaryota > Metazoa > Arthropoda > Diplopoda > Julida > Julidae > Cylindroiulus > Cylindroiulus punctatus. Next base: position 4,208 of record JAQFYZ010002178.1, read on the forward strand.
ATACCCTTGACTCTTCAGCCAACATGGAATTCATATCTTGGTCACTGATTGCCGCCATCACTTTAATGTCTCTATAATACCTTTAAACAACATTTTGGATGATGATGATACATATTGCGAAATATGCTGTGAAATTAGTTCGGGAATGTTGTAAAGCTATCTTACCTTTCTACCCATTCCTTGTAAATGGGAATGTCTTTAGCGTACAGCAACTTGCTGCTAGGGGAGTCTTTCCCTAGTCTGTGATCAGACGTGGAGCAAGAATCCATAAATGTCTGAGCGACCACAGACAAACACGAGTCCACAATATTAGACTTGTGAATGTCAAAAACAAAATTAGGGTTCTTAATAAGGTTGACCCAGAACCTCAGTGGAAGGCTAGAAAAATGGTGATAAAAACAAATACAGATTAATGAAAAACATTTTTTTTTTCACTGACCACTGACTAATTGTTCGTCAAAAAATGCCTACCTGTTGCTCTTCCATGTATGTACCACCTCAGGATCTGTGATACCATGTTGAATTGCCTGATCGTCCAGAAAATCAAACATATATTTAATGGCTAGAGGTAAGGCACTTCCTCGATGTGCCGTGCTAAAGATGGTCTCAAAGAGATCATCCACAAACTTTTGTAAGGTGCCCTAAAAATTAAGAAAAGCAGCATTAGTCCTCATCGCTTATCAGAGTCAATCAAGAAAACAATAATTAAAGGATCTCACAACAATTAATAATTAATACAAGTTGTACAACTGCTTACTTTTGTTGCTAAAAGCCTCGTTAAGTATATTTCTGATACCATTTTATTGCCTCTTTCGCCCTCCTTCGAAGCATCACTGTCATGGTGCTTCACCTGATTAATAAAAATGATACCGAGATAATTAGATAGTGTAAACACATTCGTCAAAAATTCAGCAAAGTGTACGAGTTGCTTACTAAATGCCAATATTTGTAACCTGTCTCCATATCATGATTTAAAGGAGACGTAGCCCGACTCAAAGGAGGGCTTCCAGATGAGAATTTGGGAAAGTTGAGAGTTTCTATAATGATAAGCAATAAAGATGTTCAGATGTCATTAAATTTATCATCTTCAAGACTGGCAAAAATCAACCAAACCAACCATATTTGTGCGATTTTTCGGACTTTTCAGACACTATAGACAGATTATAATTGGACGCTTGCTTGAGCACTAATGTTAGCAGAGCGCCATCAGGCACCTAGATTAAAAAGAAAATTATTCTATTAGATGTCATCACTAGTAATTTGTATGAAGAATCTGAACTGAGTCAATTCAATAGCATTTTTCTGCTAACAAGTTTACCTTAAAATGAGCCAATGTGTTAATCTTTTTCCAATCGCCTTCTGGTTTCGTTGTTTGATCTTCATCTGACAAAATCAAACGACCAGAAGTTCCAGTTCTCCATTCTAAAATATCGAATTAATCTGCAAATTAGTATCCAGCGGCATAATTACATTTCACATCAAAATAGCTGGTGATGAAATGTTGACATGTGCAGTGGATTTTCATATCTCTAACAACATATTTTCATATCTCTTTCAAATCAAAAACAAAACATAAAACATCTGTATATCTAAAAAGAGCTAATTTGTTGGAGTGTATATTTTAATCAATTGAAATACGCGAGTAATATAAAATATCAAACAGACATTGGGAAGAATGGTATTTATAGTAGTGGGACAATTGCAAAACAAGTATGACACAGACGACTTTACGGACAGCATACAAGGAGAAATTTGCAGAAAAATATGTAAAGATTAAAATACCGAGATCTAGGTCATCCTTTGCAGGGCGTTGAGAGAAGGGGGTGTTTCGATAAATAGCATCCAGTGCTTTCTCTTTCACTTGAGAAATTGTATCACAATCGAGGACTTTAACAGGAACATTGGTATTTTCAGTCTCCAAACTTAAGGGATACATCGTCTGAGGACTCATAGAAACGTAAACCGTCTGCAAAATGAGATCAACAATTATAAGTAAACATAATTCAACTTGAAAGGTTATTTCACATTTATGACTATTATTCACCATGGGTTTAAAATCGATAGATTGTCTGATAAGCTTTTCTTCGCTGAGAGAATATCGAGCTTCGTTTGTAATGGCATCTACTGGACCCTTGTCAACCTGCTGTTTGATTGCTCGATAGAGCAAGAACAAGGGATCTCCAGCACACTCTTTCAAAAACTTGTACAACAGAAAAGTGAACCAAGACGAGAGCATTTTTTCAGCAACTGATTCCGTCCTGTAAATAACATGTTGCCAATGAATGTGATATGTCCGAACTCCAAAAATCAAAAACAAGACATAAAACATCTGTATATCTAAAAAGAGCTAATTTGTTGGAGTGTATACTTTAGTCAACTGAAATACGCCAATAATATAAAATATCCAACAAATTGAAATTAACTTTCTTTGCTGAAATGTATGGAAGGTGACCGATGCCTAATATTTAAATTATCATAGAAGTTTGATCAACAAGCAACACACATTAGCTATGGAAAAATTATCTATTGACACTTCTCATTTGGTCATTCCAAGTATTCTCCGATAGGTCTAGGAAAGTAAAGGAAATTACAACTCACCGCCTGAGCAGTAGTTTCGGATGTGATTTGCCCTCCATGCATTTTTCTATTAGTTCAGCTAGCAGAGTCTTCAAGATGCTATAATATGAATTAAGAACATAAATTGCATATCACATCACAAAATACTTAAAATCAAACAACGGACTCCAGACACATACTCTGTGCAGTACTCCATTCTACTCTGCAAAATGACCATAACCAAAGAGGCCACGTTGACTCTGTCTCTCATTGAAAAATAGCGATTGGACTCCAGCGTCCTAATAAAAAGTAACAGGAACGTCTTGTTCATGATGAGTTGACCGAATAAGCGCAGCCCTCTTTCCTGTTCCATCATTCGCGTAGGATCCATTTGTTGGGAATAAAAGAAATTGGCAAACATTTACAAACAGCAACAATGCACAACCAATATAGTTCCTTAAAATTAGGAACACAATTCGTGGGTACGTAATTACCTCTTGAGATTTCAAAACTGGGTGATCCTCTACATTAGGAAACAGGATTTTCATGGTGTATGCCTTATAATCCAAAAATGGTATGCCACCAGAGGTGAGATCGCTTGTTAGATCGGTCATTTCAGTTTGAAGTTCGGCAAAGGCTATTGAAAAGCAAAGCACGATAAATATAGCTGATCACACAATGGAATTCGGGAGCAATAATTTCTCAGGAAGAAAAGACACTTCACATACCTTCCTTACACTCGGCCGCCACTCGGAGTTCAAGAACGTCCATTTGCTCCTGCATATTCTTCAGCACTCTACTATTCTCAGTCGATTTTAAGCGATATGCGATGAGAATACCAATCACCACCAAAAACAGAATGCTTCCGCCAATTATGACGCCAATAGTTACGGGCAGAGGTAGGCCCCCGACATTCACTCGGGGCGATTCATAGCTCAGTTTGCCAATGGTGTAATTGAGCCGTCCACCTACGATGACCACAACATCCGGAATGTTGTCCCGGTCAGGGTTTCCTTCGGAATTACGTGCCGGTGGTTGGGCAAGTGGTGGACGACATGTCAGCAGGTTGCGTGTTAGTCCGGTAACATTGCATACGCCGGTGCCAATTTGAACAATCACATCAGACTTATGGCAAGCTCGATCCAAATTATCGCCCTACAATAATACAACGGAAAAGATCAGCAACTTTGCCTTTACAAAAACAACTGAATGCGTGATTGTTCATCCAGTAAATTATTAATACAAAAAATACTAAAAATGAATGCGCGACTCACGTTGATAATAAGATAATCGCTTTTGAAGTATTTGATGGAGTTTTCCTCCTCAAATGTATGGAAAACAGGATCTGGAAACAAGTGAAATGGCTGGAACGATTCGCCATTTTCGTTTTTTGAGGACATCATGCTTTGAAACTGTCGCACATCATCCATTTGAAATCCATAATCCATTTTGAGAGGCACATCTGCATTAAATGTCTTGTTCGGCAGCAGCTCTGAAGCTGGAATGGCTGGGGTGTGACACACCATAAAGTGAGACCCTTCCACTTCACACGGTTCCTAAATGAAGAAATCTTTCATTAAATATCATCACCAAATTTAACGGAAATAACCCAGATTAAAGTTTCACCAGATACTTACACTGTAGAATTTCTTGCTATTATACCGTAGGAACATCCTCGGTTCTTGCACTGCATCTAAATGCTCACCGCCAACATTGAATGCAATTCCGCCACTGTGCCAAAAAAGAAAACATTTAGTATCACCTTTAGTGTAAAAGGTATGCCTTCAGTATTTTATCTTTAGCAACAAATACAACAAAACAGATGTAATAACATCATACATTACGGAAAATCCAATTACTTAAAAAATTCATATTTTTCAAACCTTGGAATGCCTTTTGGAATGCTCCGGGGTGAACTTCCGGATTCAAACGATTTAATTCTTGGGTCTTCAACATAATTAAACTCCGGGAAATTCAACGTCCGTTGACCTGCATCAAAGTCCATCCGTAATTTCGTTGCGTGGGCACTGTCTGCCTTTGATGTTATGCACTCTGCAAATCCCATTTCAGCTCTGAAAAGTACAGGAAATCCACGTGTTAATCCAATAACAGAAAAATGATAAATTTAAAAATTGCAATGACTTACTTGGTCAAATTACACGCATAGGTATCCATATACGCCACAATGTTGCTCCCGGCATTCATATTCTCGCCAGTTATAATGACACGAGTACCGCCGGATTTTGGACCTTTAGTTGGCATAAGACTTAAAAGGCGAGGTTCCTACGTACGAGGAAGTGCATTCATATTACTTATCATCACAGTATTAATGATCAAGCATAGCTCAATTTACTAAAAAATACAATTCTATCAAGTCTTTCAACTAGATGTATGTAACAAGTTTTTTTATATCAAACGTACCACAAATTCAAAATTTGAAGAAGATTCGCCGCGGAAGTCCTTCACCTTGACAATAACTGGACCAGAATGTGAGTCTCCGTTTGAGCGGATGGGAATTTCTAGAGAGTTCAGCTTGCAAACAATCCTAAAAATACAAAGAAGTTTAGATTCTGAAGCTTCCAGTGAGAATAAATTAAATTTAATGAAGGACGGATATCTGAAGAATTATTACTATCAAAAGTCGTCCAGTTCAATTTTTAGGTTTTCAGAATCAGTTTTTAGAATCAGCATTCAATATTGAACCACATTTCTTGTAACCGTTTCATAAACTTGTCAACAGCCTTTCCACATATTTTGTCGGTACTTACTTCGATGTTCTTACATACTGCTCTTTCAGCGGTGTACACTGAACACCCGCCACGGTAACGCCAGTCTCAATGTCTTCAAACGTTTTACCCAAATTTACTCCTTCTATGGTCACTTTTGTGCCTCCTTCTCTCGGCCCTGACACTGGAGTGAACTATAAAAAGATTTAAACGTGAGTTTTGGCAAGCAAAAGAGTAGAATTGCATGAAATTCATTTCACTTACACTGAGAATCTTGGGATTTGGACAGGTCTTCTGCTGATCCAGCCAAGCACTCTCCCCTCCATCACACTGCTCTTTAATTTCACATGTTAACGAACTCTGGCACCAGCCACATTGGTATTTCTCAGAAAGGGCTAAACACATGCCACAATTGTCGGCCATGTTCCGACACCGGTAAACAAGAACTGAAAAATAAAATGATATGGAATGCAATTGGTGTTAACACTCATTCGATTTGTTTACAAATCAGCGGATATGCAGTTTCTTTTACCATTAACTTTTTCAGGATTATCCAAGGGTTTACTGCCTTCCCATATTATCCCAAAAGAAACTGATGTGTTGGTTGCAGCACTGCTGTAAGAAAACTGAAAAAAGACAAATATTTCATAAGAAATACAAATGAAGTTATTGTATATAATGTCTAAAGAAAAATCATGATACACACCTCCATTTCCGTGCAATACATCGTATCAGTCAAAAGCCGCGCTCCAACTTGAAGGACTCTGCCATCGATGTTAAATTGGCAAACAAAATGCTTCTGAGTAAGGAACTGCTGTTCAACAAATGATGAATAAAATGCAGGTTCAATATTTTGCAAACGAAATAATGAAAGCAAAATTTAAGTTACACAAAACGAAAGAGAATACATACTGCAATATTATCCACTTTGACACTGATGGCCCGACGCATGCCCGAAGACACCAATATCTCCGAATTGCCCGTTGATGATGAATTGATCTTGGGACAAAAAGTAGGGCCTGAACGAAAGCTCGGGCCCACATTCTATTCAAAAATAAGTATACATAGTGTCAACGTTAAATTTGCTTGCATATTGAAAGCAAGAAGGACAGGTAAAAACAGTATCAAAAATCAATGAGGTCCAACCAATGTTTAATAAAATAACTACTTACATTAATTCCCGTAACCAAAAAATCATTACGACAGTTCTCGCCGGTGTCATGAGTGCAGCGATGACCGTCAACACACCAGTCACATGGAAAAGGGCTGGAGACACACTCGGTGCATCTGTTCAAGAAACAAAATTTCAATGATGTAAACATTACAATGTTTGTGTCATGAAAAAAATGTCATTGTTGCCGATACTTACTCGCCATAGGTATTACAATCGTAAAATGTAAAATTCGTGGCAACAAAGTCTGGTCCTGCTACACGCCTGACAGAAAGTTTCGCTGTGAAATGATCTGTAATTGGAAGGAACATGAAATACTAATCCAAGAATAAGAACCGCAGTTGGTGTAGCACACGTAGTCACGTAAACATACGTTGATTCTGTGGGATTGATGGCAGAGCATCAGTACGGGGTGTGGGACAACTGACCCCGGAGGCAGTACGTGAGGCATTGGTGGTCAATAATTTGTTGAAGGCAGTGAAGGCACAAAGAAAGTTTCCCTGGAGCGTTGGAAGGTTGTCGATAGTCAGCATCAGCTAAAGACGGATAATAAAGACATCGGACACAGTTAAAAAATACAAATTGAACTTAATTCACTGTGATATCTCGCCGCGGACTCCTACTGACCGTTCTCGCCGTGGTCCGCTGTATTTGGTGTGGATGAACATTGGTGATCGTGGTGCATTTCCCGCTTTTGTACGCTAGCCAATACAACGGGTCACGAGCAGCCTGAGCACAATCGCTGCGGAGACTACATCTGAAATGACGGGGGAAATGGGGAATCAGGACCTCGGCCGTTCGGCACTTAAGTGCCCCGCAGACTGCGGCACTAGGGGCACCGTAGCAACCATTGACGACTACTTACTTGTTCTCCAGAGAGCACCATCCACAATACGGGTCTCGTGCTCCGAGGCACTTTCCACAGTTCTTGTATACGTTACAGTTTTGAACTTTTATGCGGCTCACCTGGAATGAATAAAAAATTCAGCAGGGTGAGAAACAATCAATAGGCCGGAGAAGAGCCAGCAATGCATTACTCGTACTTTGTCGCCGAATTTACGGCTTCGCTAGTAGCGAGCAACACTAATATCTCAACCGGGAACGAAAATGTTGTAAAATGTGAATCTTGCATTCGGGTTCCAATTTCTACGTTGACACGCCGAGCAACCAGAGCTCGCCGCTCTTCGATCGCTCGGTACTTCCCTTCGGAGCACTACAGTATTGCCAAATCATACTGTAGGCTGCATTGGCCCCATTGAAAAACACATGCAGAATTTTGCAGAAAAAAAATTAACCCGAAATAATTCTGCAGAAATTTATACTTTTTCTGCAAAAAATGGTCTGCAGAAAAAATTGGTGCACAAAAAATTCTGCAGATAAAATTCAGACCTGAATAAATCAAGATAATGATATATACAGGTACATCCATGTACATGTATGCATACATATTCAAATGAATAAGCAATGCAATTATGGCTTTTTAATTACCAGTGCCTCAGATTCCCACACACACAGATTCCCTCTTTTCCCACAACTGTCTGAGTAGCCCTGTGGGTATGGCACCGAGCTGTCACACAATTGACCCCTGGTTCGATTCCCAGTAGTTGCAATTTTTTTAATACAGAAATGGTAGAAGATATTCTGCAGAAATAGTTAGGGAGAAGAACTTCTGCATAAATATTTCTGCAGGAAAACATATCAAATTGCTGCAGAGTTCTGCAGAGTATGCAGAATTCTGCAGAATGTTTTTTAATAGAGGGACGATGTTACAGATCATGCAAGCACAGTTTGCATCAACGTCTGCAGTGACAGACAATGAACTTGAAAACGTGGAAGTGGCTTAATTGCAAATAATAAATAATAGGTGCCCTATCACTGTCACATGGCGCGGCTCTTATAACTAGGGGCCATTCATCAAAAGCCTTTCCTTACTGCATCTGTCTTCCCTCTAATGCATGACTGAATTCTCTTTCGCTTTCCATTTTATTTAGTTTACGTCTCCGTGCCTCTCGTATGGATGCAAATTTGGCGAATGTGATAAATGTGCGCCACGATCTTTTTTCCTCACACATAGGCGAGGTTCCTGGATAGCCAAGCCAGAGAAATAGTGGCATCAGTACTGAAAATGAATGAAATTGAAATCCAGCAACACCGGTTGCAGAGGGCTTCTCCGGCCGAGGCCTCTCCGGCATTACCATTCATCTCAATCGGAAAGAAACCACTCGCCGGATGGCTGCTGCAGCACTTAAAGCCACTAAATAATTAATGGCACTAGCTCGCTCTGGATATGCTAATGCCCCCAACCAATCCATACTGGAAGTTCGGAATTCAGTACAAACGTAGGTACCTGTCCAGATATCACCATCATTTCTGCATGAATACACTGGAAAACAGTGGGTGGAGACCAAAATCACTCGTTGGTTTCCTGGGCGTGATGGTAGGGAGGAAGTCAGTTACTTAGATTTATTTAGAAACAATGTCCCGTTCTTTCGGAACAACCCAGTCCGCTGCCAAAAATCAATGCCGTATTGGTGGTTCGAGGGTGAAAATGACGTACATTTTAACCTTTACGTATCTATGCAAGAATGACACTTTCCCAGCTGTCGAAACTTATTTTTTTCTTGATTTTCCCAATTGCCAAACCTAAAAACGCGATTTCTTGATTTACTTGCCCCTGAACGCAGGCAATCACTGGTAGCCTGCTCCAGGCATGTGGCCAGCTATGTCACATTTTGTCACATCCAAGAATTTGACATTGGTCACATTTTGTCACGAGCAAATATCGCATTTGTCACATTTTGTCACATGCAAATGTTTCGCAATTGATTCTTAGTTCATCAAAATCTCACAAAATATACCGTATTTGCAAAAATGTTACATTTTATTCAATTTTTTTCCTTTTTACATACGTTTTGGATAACTGATTCAAGTTTTCATCAGCAAGCTCTATTGCCACCTTGCCGCTTTGAATGATGGCATTTGCAACTTCTACTTTTACAATATCTGTGCGGTTAGTACTGCAGGCCTCATGTAACATCTCCATTCCTGCATGCAATATTTTTGGAGCTTTTTCCTTCTTTTTGGTAATCTCCTCTTCATCAACAGACATTTTTTGAGCCCAATCTCCCTTATAATTCTACTGATAGGTCATACATAAGAGGTTTCTCTCTTTATTTGTTGCATTTGTCACATTATTTTCCATTTTTACAGAAATTGTCACATTTTGTCACATTTGTCACACGGGTTTCAAATTGTCACATTTTGTCACATCGGCCACATCCCTGCATTAAGCATACCTTCTAATTTAATGCCCTTGATGGCTGTCTTAATAGATGACATGCACTGATCATAAAAACCTGTCATTTCAAAACTACTAGATTCCAAATGGTCGTCTAGCAAAAGTTGGAGGATGGGATTTGCAATATGCCCACTGTATTATGCAATGGCTATTGCCCAATTTGCAAAACATATTTTTTGGGGTTTTTAATAAAGTTTTGAATTTTGACTTTTGGCCAGCTTTTGAGGTGAAATACTCCATGTATGTGCACGGCAACTTGTAAGTCTATAGTTTGGTGGATAACTTTATTTGCATCACTGCATCCTGTACAGTATAAAGTTTATTGCCCCGATAATCTCTCTTCAAATTCTTGGAAATGAAAAGTATAAATTAAAGTATCTCACTGCCTGGTAATCTTAATCGCTTCAGCAATTAACCTGCACCATGCACCTTAACAGGTAAATTGTTTTTAAAGGGATTTCCTCCCAATTCAGTAAAATTTCAATTGCTGAATAATGTCATAGCCCTGCCGTTTAATAACATTTTATTATGGATTTAATCGCTGTGCCGTTACCAGAGCTACATGTGAGGTTGTTACACCCCTCGTTTTGTAATTTCTATTTTTAGTTATCGGATTGACTTCTGTCTTAGGTTTTGTTGCGAATCTCACAACCAAATTGACTAAGCCAACCCATTATTTTTCATAATAATTTAACTCTCACTCCCCAGACTCTTCAGTCAGAAACGGCAATATGGTAACTGGTTCCTCCATAAATGGCAACTTCACTTCTCCAGATTTTTGACAGAAATTTCATTGACCACCCTATGACCACTAAAATTCAAAATAAAAATGCGTACCTTGGTATACGAGGGAAAACTGCGCAAGTATTATTGATAAAGAAGTGATAATATGAAAAATATTATGACAGTACTGTATACGTGTACATGTATTCCCGAAATGGAAAATGAAGCCAAATGCACCACTTGTCCAGCAAGGATGGCATATAATTTAGCACAAATTGAGTGTATAATTGGTGTATCAGCTGCGTGCATTTAATTAAATCGAGTGATTCACCAACTTGATATGATAACCAGGTTTGATGCCAGCGGAATGGGGGGCACCTACAGGGTAACAATTGAGAACTGAGTACGTGTGGAATGAAACGTACTTTAAATCTTGACATGGAAAAACCTACGGTACTTTCGCAAATGCCACGACACAATTTAACCAATCATGATTTGCAATTTTCAAACACTAGAAAATAAGGGTAGAAAAAATGAAAGGCAGAAGGTATAGTGTATTTGGGTTCGCTCAGACGAAAATAGGACAAGCGTTACACCCCATGCCAGGCCAGACTCGAACCGGAAGTTACCCCTCGGAAATGGTTGAGTTTTTCCCCATTCGAAACTCGGTTCAATAACCTCGCTCTCAAATTTGCAGATCACAGATTACGCATTTTAAGTAGCGCTCTGCTTAGCCCACTTAAGTTACTAAAAATGTTTACACATATGTGATTATCGAACACAATTGCTGTTGTAATTCAGAAGTCAATGAGGTGAAGCTGCACCATTTTTCGAAATATTAGATTTAGCATCGATTTAGCAGGTTGAGCAAATCAAATGTTATTTTAGATTTTTTGAGAAACCATCCAATATTGATTAGGTGACGTAATTCAGGCACAGAGTAACAACCACATTGTTTTGTTCCGATGATATTTCCCTGATTTTTTTATCGATGAGCAGTGCACCTGCTATGAAATGAAAGTATAAGAAAGTTTATATCGTTTAAGAAAATGTTATTAACTTTTTTGTCGCAAATTTATCTTGGTTATGGGACGTTAAAGTTTAATCACTGATTTCCCCCCATTTCAACCTTAAATTTTTCCTGATCTTTTCATACTTGCTATATGAAATGAAAGACTATATTATTAGTTATTAAACTTTTTCTTTAAAATGTAGTAGCCCATTCCATAACAGGTGGATCTTTAATGTTCAAATTTTTTAAAAAACAATTTTGCTTTCCTCGCCTTGAGATCACGTAATTTTTGTTCCTTCTTCATATTATCCATATAAAATTCCCTAATTTACCCTGAAAACTTATTTGTACGTTAAATTTGTCCAGTCTTCCAGTATAATATTGTTATACCCTGAAGGGAGGTGGTTAACGATGAGCCATCATTTTCTTGTATAAAATGTGGGTTTATGTAAATCATTTTGTCATCCAGTTTTTGAAATAATCTCGTCTGTACCTTTTTGATGTGGTCAGATGATGACAAATGGTGACTACTATATTTGGGGGATTCGGTGAAATGATAAGCCATCATTTCTTTTAAAAAAATGTAGGTTTAACGAAAATTCATCATTTTTGCTCAAATTTTTGATTACAAATAAGCTCAATTTGCATTTTTTGATCGATGGTCGTCATCATCAATTAGGAGATCAACATGATACGAAAGTTATAACTCTCCTGGTGCACATGTTTAACTTTCTTGAGATGATACTGATGGGACATGTACATGCATGGAAAACTAGGAAACTTAAAATGTCAGGGACATCGATTGCCACTCGATGACAGCCGTGTTTATTTTACAATTTCAACAAATGGAATTTTTTTATTTCCTTTGCCAAGTTGTAGCACTTAGTAACCAAATCGAAGGACGAGTATACCGGTATATAATTATACTGTATCTCGTTTTATCCTTAAAGGAGTTTCGCACAACTCGGCGATATTGTCTATTCACAAGGTGTTGAATTGATCCCTGGATGATGGATCTCTAGTTCAATTGGCCTCTGGAGCAAAATATAAAGCCATTGTGTAGCCTATACATGTAAAGTATGAGAATTCCAAAAAGGTCTTCTATATACAGTATATAGAGTACATGTACCTTTCTAAGCACAATGCCAATTTGTTAAGCTAAGCTATCAATTCATTTCACTATTTGATGCAACAAGTGGCCATCCAACCAGGGTCCATTTAGCCGAAAGTTTATATGCAGCTGACTGACCTGCAGCATTTTTAAACTAAGTAGGCCCGTAGAACTTGTAATGCCAGCTACTGAATTAATAATGCTACGAAATCCTCAACACATCGGCGTGTGTTTGGGTCAGCCACTTTCGAAAATGTTGACGCATTGCCAAATTTACATCTACTAAGCTGTTCAGCCGCACCCTGTATGCGCTTTTATGATGCTGACATCATTTGACAAAAGTCGCCACCACCAGCTTTTGGCGCTGCAAACTCCCGTGACGTCACGAAGCACGCGCAATTTCGAATTCTGTTTGTGTTCTTCAACATAGAACGTGCTATTCTAGAACTTTTCGGACAGAAATTTCGATCGTCCGCAACCGCATTAGTCATTCAACCGTCTTGTATTTTATTTCAACAATGGCAAGAAACGTCAAGAAGTGGTTATCAAACACGGCGTAATTACCATGCTTATTTACAAGCTATCCTCCCACTATAGCTCCTGGTAATCGGAATCTTAACACGATTGCGATATGCACTGGAGGAAACGGTGATATCATCCAAGTTAAACTGATACGTGTATTGACGCGTGCGGAAGCGTCCCTGACGTCCAGAAGACAAATGTATCGAAATTCAATTCCTCAGGCCCAGATTTTTGTTTTCAACCAGCTGTGACCTCTGAACCGAATAACTGATCAAGATGGAAGCTGTAGGTAATCGATACGTGGCAAACAGCACCGTGTCATGCATGGTGTCGTAATCCTGATTATTCAGTATTTTCGTTTTTCGGCCAGTTACACCATCCCAGCCGTTGCGAAATGTGGTGAAATTTGAATCCCGGCAGCGTGCGAGAGGGGTCGCGCATTCCTGTCACTGCTTAGCTCTTCATTTCGACGTACGAAAGTTTTTTCGAAAGTGGCCAAGTTGTTTGTCTCCTTGTGTCGACGACCCTGTGCCCTGGGTGCAGCGCACCATTCGACTCGCATCTTCGTTTGAGGTAAAAGTGAATCGTATCTGCCTTGGCACGCTTTTGCGCGCCTTGTTTATCGATATTATGTTTACCAGCGGCTTAATTATTAATTCGCTCGTCAACAGAAAAAGAAAGTGTCGATTCGCCAGTTTGGCAAAACAGTTTGCGAAACGGTCAAAACAAGGCTTTCGACATTTTCGTCCTCAGAAGCGTAATGAGGACGAAATTGAGATGCAGCAACAAATGCCCTGTAATGTAGCAGAAGGCGTAATGCAAACGAAACTCGCTACATGGAGTCTTTGAGAATTAAAATGACTGCAGATGGACACCAAGATGATGTTCAAGTGCTGTGCCATCATTGGCCCATCAATCTAAATCATCGTGGGAGAATGAAAGTTGGTCAAATAATGAGAGGGAGGATGGTCAAATGATGACAGGGGAAGGTGGTTGTTCAAATGATGACAAGAGAAGGTGGTTGTTCAAATGATGACAAGAGAAGGTGGTTG
>JAQFYZ010002179.1:0-18376 GCA_034695085.1 Cylindroiulus punctatus
AAAGAGTATTATTGGGTATCACAGAGTTAGTCAAAACCGTTAAAATAATAATTAGCTCGCATTTACGAGCTTATTTGTGGAAAAGGAAAACTTCCCATTGCATTTGAGACTTTTATCCTACTCTGGCGGCCATGAAAGTGGCTGACTGCAGCGCCACCAGCGGCGTTGCACACTCCCAATTGGTCTGAACGACGCCATGTTTTCGTTCTTTTGCCGGGACGACTATAGCATACGCACAATGTAGTCCTTTTAAGAAATTGCTATTTCGAGACAGCTCCCCAATATCACCCCACCGCCTGTATGCTCATGCAACGAATGACCGCACAATTAATTATGATCATTAAACCTATGGGGTCACGCCGACATTCCAATTGCAGTATCATCGGGGATCAATAATCGATCGCATTTAATTAGAAAAATGGGGGTGAGGGAGCAGCGCGTCATGCTACCTGCATAACGCGCCACTATGTGTTCAATAAATTAGTCTTTTCCCCCAACCACCTTTTTAGATTAGCTGCAGATCGAAGAGCCAACCGCATGCCATCTTTAGTCTCAGGCTGGTGCGCGGATACCCCGACAATGGCATTTTATGCTGCGTCATAAATTTAATCTCAACGTATTTACCTATTAAATAAACCTCGGAGCTCAACTGCCTTCAAACAGATGAGATCGGAATGGCGCCATCATTCTAGTGACATATCAACAATGGACGAGTAACGCCTAAAATGATACTCCGTCTGCCAGAGTTGCATAACATTAACCTCGAGCATTACCCATCTCCACTGGGGGGCTTGTCATCTTAGGGAGATGGGGTTGTCAAATGATGTCATCATTACTGTTTCATACTTGCCATCTAGTTTTGCGCACACAAAAATCACTATATGACGTTTTTCTCTTGAAAATGTGTTTTCGTGTTCACGTTTTGAGAACAAATGTTTTAAATTCAAAAACTGTAAATTGGGTCAATGTTTGTCATCACAGTAGGGGGATCTGAAAATGATTAAGAACGGTGATTTGGGAAGGGGTTAGAAGACTGGTAAGTTAATATTAGAACGTTTATTTGCAAGGGCTCAAAATGTTAACTTGGTAATTAAAGTTAGCGATAGTGGTGGGAGCATAAACATTTCGCTTTGCGGTTCATTCTTAACTTAGGAGAACTAGTTACCGAGGAATTTACTGAGGAGACGGTCAAGTACAGTGCACCATGTCATTACCTTTTCACGATTTTCAAAATCCCCGTGTAAGCATTTGTCATCATCTCCAAACTTTCCCCACTCAATTCAATTCAACTCAGTACCCTATAGCAGCACGTGATATGCCATGTGGTAGGGGGGTGTAATCCATCAGCCCAATAATATTCAGTAATTGCCACCTCAATGGGGTGGACACCAACATCATTGTAAAATTGAATTTCGTGCAGCTGAAGGCTATCCTTTGGAAGAGTATTCCAACGTCGAATGGCATGCAAGCAAAAAGACATTATCCGAACAATGTTATCATTGACTAAAGATGTTTCGAACTGTGCGAGAAATTAGCAAGAATTTCATCATTTTTAAGTAACACATTTTTCGAAAGCTGGATCGTAGGATGTAAGATGTAGTATGATGGACGCAGTCACGCAGGATGTAAACCAATGTTTAAAAAAAACCAGAAATCATGTCTTTGGCTATCTTTTGGAAGAGTATTCCAACGTCGAATGGCATGCAAGAAAGAATACATTATCCGAACAATGTTATCATTGACTAAAGATGTTTCGAATTGTGCGAGAAATCAGCAAGCATTTCATCATTTTTCAGTAATACATTTTTCGAAAGCTGGATCGTAGGATGTAAGATGCAGTAAGAAGGACACAGGATGTAAACCAATGTTTAAAAAAACCAGAAATCATGTCTTTGGCTATCCTTTGGAAGAGTATTCCAACGTCGAATGGCATGCAAGAAAAAAGACATTATCCGAACAATGTTATCACTGACTAAAGATGTTTCGAACTGTGCGAGAAATTAGCAAGTATTTCATCATTTTTAAGTAACACATTTTTCGAAAGCTGGATCGCAGGATGTAAGATGCAGTAAGATGGACGCAGGATGTAAACCAATGTTTAAGAAAACAGAAATCACGTTTTGAGCCACCCCAAGAACGATGACAATATTCGATACTCCCCCGATGAGTTTAGTGACGGAATGGACGCTTTGAACGCCAAACGAGCAATTTCCACGTGGTACAAAGCCCGTAATGGCTGCTACCTTCAGCGATTGTAACGCGCACCTTGATAACGTCAAGCCCACTCTTCTCAGCACGCTAAGTGGTCTTCCAGCAAGAATTCTTGCCAAATATCCTGCTGATGGCGTCATGTCAGACAGCTCCATAACAGAGTTCCGAAGAGCATCGATTGAGCGTGTCAGGCTGAGAAGACGACAAAGACGAATAACCCTGCCCGGGCTAGGCCAACCAACACGTGGCTTTTGCAGGCATTGTTTCTACGTCGTTCTGGGTGCGCACCTAATTACTGCTGGTGCTCGGCTGCTTAACGAGCTTCATTAAAGCTCGCGTGGCCGCGGGATCGGCGATAATTAGCCTTGTCACGTCTTGTGCTCATCAGATGAAGGCTAACGTTCATTTTCAGCCACCTTCGTTTAACAGACGATCGATCTGTGCTTGCCATCAGTTACTCGTGCAAGGCTGGCCAAGATACATCGATGCGCGCTGCATATACTGCACACTTACTGCATTGGCTCTTTTGTCCCGTCATCAGTCTCGCACTCCATTAGGGAGCACCGACCACTGTTTTTTGGCCGTTAAGAGACCGACTGATGAGCTGCTGATGGCTGTCAATCACCCTCGCTAACGGCCGGTATTTTTACCTCGGACTGGCCAACATCGAATGTCGCCATCTACCATTGGCCGTGAAAGAGAATCTTCCAACTGTCTCATATTGAGTCTGCAGCCTGACATCTCCTTTCATGTCGTATTTCGAAGATGCAGGACAACGGCGATAATTGCAGCTGTGGAAAAGACTGACGCATTTGCCCAAAGCCTTCGAGCATATTTAGGATTTTCCTGCTTCGAATGAAACATCATCGCACTATAACTTTTTAAAACTCGAAATCTACCACTGTAATTGACTGCCAATACGAGCAACGATGTACAGCAACAACGAAGGCAAGTCACAATTTACTTTTAATTCAGGAAGTGTTCTTACATTTAACACCTTCCTTGTAATTGATGTTACCTCTCCCCATGTCATAACTGGTTTATTTTGAACAACGTGTACAATGCTACACGAGATGGATATACCATGATGGATATGCTTGTTATTTACGCGCTTTACAACTTATTTAAAAATATACACAAAATTAATTTTTACCCAGTACCCATATGGGAGTAATGAGATTTGCACCTCCTTGTATGTGGTAAGAAGGTTGAAATAGAGTGCAATTTTAAATGTAATTTAATTAGAAAGTGGATTTCTTGCAAAAAGTGCACGCGTCATCTTCAACTTGTCTACAAAAAAGTTACGACTTATGAATTAACGCCTTCTCAGGCGTCGCTAATGTTAGTTAACATTTGGAGAATTAATAAGACTCGGCTCACTTTCAGTTTCCATAGCATCATTTTCTCCGGCCAGCAGATTCGGGCCAAGTAGATCGTCCGATAAACGAAATTTAATTATGCGGCATCCTGTATTCAGAACGCTACCCTCGATCTAATTAAATTTCATTATTAATGAATGTTGAGGTTCGTACTACAGATACTGAAGCCGTGGAACCATTAGCAGCGCGAAAAAAACCCTTTGCCTTCTGCACAATATCCCACAAGGGTTCGCTGTAGTATTCTCAATGAGCCTGGTACAATTTGATGAACAGCCCAAGAGCAAATGTTCCATCAAAGTTTCAAGAGCGCAGCTGATATCCAATTTTCCTTAAGATGAGTCATTAAGGCCGTTAATTAGATAGACAATTACTTTTCGATTTTTTTTGCTCCCCCATCTCTCTCAAGCCAGCTGTCCTGTTCTATTTTAGAAACTTGTCCGTGGTATATAAAACCGTCCTACTGGGAAATTAGTTGGCCTACACATGCAGCTTGTCCACGAAGGAAGCTTCTCCGTCCTTCGATTATAATTATTTCTGCATAAAATAAGAAAAAAAAAACGCATCATTGCAATTGAATTTTTATGATACGTGAATAACGCGAGAATCAATTATCAGCCGAGTACTCTCGCAGTCATTAAAATTAATTGCGCGTACAGCAAATAAGCTCGCTCCGAAATAATATTGACAAGTCATCCTTGAAATGACAAATGAATATCGGATATTTTAACGAAACCGATATGACGTCAACTTTAATATTTGCAGAAATTCAACCTGCAGCAGCCACGTAATTTTTGAAACGGTTATGTGTATGCGTAAAAAGCTCGTAAATTGTATCGTGGAGTGTAGTGCCAGTGATTTAATCAAACATAGAGGTGTAACAATTTGATTCGTGTTTTCCTATCAAATTATTTTCATAAGCTCCGCTTGTTATCGAGCCTGGGCAAACACTCCATCATTATCGTGGCAAAAGTCCTCGCCAAAGTAGCTCCAACCGCAATTAGTAAACGAGTGTTTTCGGAGCGGAATATTAATTAGCGTGGCGCCTTTCGAACGCCACGTATTGAATTACACATAATCAAAAGTTGGGAATTAAAAAAAATCGGCCCAGCTGACTGGCAACAAATTAAAGAGACTGCGGAAAAAACCCGTACACGAATGAGATATCAAGTGATCGATTAGTCCCCAATTTCCTGATATGAAATCCAGTTTCAGTCTTCCAGTTAATTAGACAGGCTCATTTCCTTTTTTCGTGCGCAAAACTTAGCTAATTGCTGCCACAGAATTAGGTAAATTTAATTTCTAGGAGACACTGTCAACCACATTACTTCCGTGTTTGCACGCAAATTCGAATTGAACCACCTGTTATGCAGTCTGGACACACTTTGGTGGCCCCCTTGATTACCCTCATTAATGAAAAATATTGATATTAAAAACTTGTCGTTAATAAATATTGCGTATCAACGAGTGAAGTCAACTAAGCGGAAAACGAAACAAACGATTTCGTTGGGGGGGAATTTGAAATTTCTGCATGCTTTCGAATAAACATGAGTTTCGGATAAGTGATATCGGTCAAAATTGTTTTCATCGGGCTAATGTGATTGATGTCGTGACGCATCTCTCTGGTTATTCAATGTCAATTATAGGACTAATCTCCTTCGAGAATCTCATTTTAATGAATTGATTTTATTTCCATTAATTAATTATAATGAGGCACGGTTTTTGTTATTTCACTAATGGCTGCTTGCACGAAACTGATTAGTCTAATTACGAAGTAAAACCAAGTTTACAAGTAGCTCTCTTCTTTATTTTCGCCGATTGAAACCAACTTTAATCACCAACTGTATAACTAGACTGTATTCGGCGCAATTGGCGATAAACAAATTCAATCATTTAATTTAACGAAAATTAATGATTACATTTTTACCCGGGTCAATAGCCGTCGCAAACATTCATTTACAAGTTTTTCAATGTGGGAAAACCGCATCTGGCATATTTCAAGTTATTTTACGGCGATCATCAGCCCGGGTCATTATTTTTATTTCCAATTATTTGCAACGTTACATCGTTGCATGCACTCTTAAAATGCAACGATGTCAATTAATAAACTCGTTATAATTCTAAAGTGTTACAACATGGGATATCATTCCACGGCTTCTTCGCAATTACAATCAGCTGTATTTAGTTCAATATTGCATTATAAAGTAACGACCAGCACTAAACCTTGTAACCGCGATGTAATCAGTAGTAATCAGAATCTTGCAGAAGTATAGCCTTTAACGAATTTCTCCAACAAACACGAAAATGTGATACAAGTATACGCGTCACGTAGGGGAAACCCGTTTAATGAGAAGGCTGCAATTAAAATCCACGTTGCGTTAATTGTCAATTTTAAATGCTCATTAACAGCGAGTGAAATTGAAGCTGCACAAAGATACGGAGATAGGCCTTCCAGTGACTGGTAGTAAGCCTAATTGCATCATCGTAAATTTCCAAAGGCGTTTGCCTCTCAACAGTTATTGCTCGGTAGGTCAGCCAGGGGTCATCTTCCAAATGAGGCCTGACATTCCTGGCCGAATTTTCGTTTCGGGGTAATTCGAGTAAACGACGGATAATGAATGATTTCTTGTCACTTCGGCTATTAGTGAAATTGAACTCAACTTGAGCACACGGATTAACTAAGCAGTTTCGGAGTGAAGGCTAACTCCATGCAGAGATCGATAGGCTTGGTGGCCACACTTGGAATACAGGGGATTATCATGGAATTACTAGGGAATTTGAAATAAAAATATCGTTTTAAGCGAAATTCAAGGATTTGTCTTGGCAGACGTAGCATTGTAGGAATCAAAAAACCAGGTTAAAAAGAGGTTGAAGCAAGAATCCCTAGGCTAAGAAAGCAATCTCTGGATTGATTGAAGCATGCGAGGCAATAGGAACTGATCTATAGTGATAAACTTGTTAAAAATTGTGTTCATAAAAAAAGCCATGACACGGAATTCAGGGAAATAAATCGTAGAAGTACTGTCACCCTGTAGAGGGAAAGTAGCTTACAAAAATTAATCAAAATTAAATTCATGTTCTAATATTGTACGTTATAACACGCAAGTCACTTTCTTTGAAAATATCATTTGGGTACACAATAGTTTGTGCTGCCCTGCACCACCAGTACATTATAAGGCCTACTACACTGCTTTGCTTTGCTTTATGAACTATTTTGTACATTTATGTATCTTTGCTCTTAGCGAGTGCTAATAAACAAATAATAATAATATGTATAGACACGACAATATGAGAAATTGGCTTCTCCTAGAGGCTCGTAGACTGGCAGTGATTGCCCCTGGACGGGCAGCTTAATAAAGCAATTACGTTTTTAGTCTAGTTAGGACAGGCCCCCAAAAACAACAACTAAAAAGCAGACAAACATAACAAAGTTAATTTGAGAAACTATGGACAGGTGTCGATCTTACGTACTAGAAAAGTAGCTACTTTTGAAATATACCGTAAATATGTTGTGCACATTTGGAGCAGGGCCTATTTGGTGGTGCTGTATATCCATTAATTTTCTTCAGCTCTTATTCCCTGCTGGTCATTAGAAATGTGCCAATCAGGCTGCGTGTGCTGGCGGAAATGTGCGGGTCTCCGTGCAAGTGACAGTGGTGGTGTCACGTCGTGAAAGTGCACGGTAGGCCTAGACGCATTTCCTGCATAAAGTGGTGCAGACAGTTTCCCCACTTAAGTGCCAGGTCCGTGCGGATTGAATGCGCTGGGTATGCCGGTGCTCCAGCAACCTGAACCCATGCTCAATAATGGAAATAACATGTAAAGCGATACCAGAATGGGATTTGCATAAAAGCTTGAAAAGCGCTTTACATGCGTGCAGACTCCTAGTGGAGGATAGGAGAAAAAAGCTTTCACTTTACGTCAGTCTCCCTACAAACAACCACTCTAATGCATAAGAGAAATACAGATGGAATTGATAAGGGAAGTGCAGCATTTGCCATCCCATAAAGCGAGGCCCATTCAGCCACCAGGGTCACGTGACGCGGTAATGCGTCTACGCCTGGAACTGGAGCGCCGTTGACAACCAGTTTATCCATCCAGATCAAAATAGATGTCCCACTGAACCACATTAATTAGTTAGCGGTAATTTTTTAGCTTGCCAGCCTTATTTTCTTGCTTAAACCATTACATGCTACTTAAAGATTTTTTGAACGCCCCTCGACCCATCCACTTTGTATTGAAATATGCTTTTTTCTAATGGATCCATCTTTGTATATAGTCTTTCGTAAAAAGAAATAAAAAAAAACGTTAAGTGAGCTACTTATACATCCAAGAATCCCATTATTGACTCAAATTATTGACTGCAAAGTGTTTTCGGTATAGGCTTTTTGCGCGCGAGATGAAGGAGAAGTGGAGTTACTTTTCAGAAAATTTATTTACTTAAAACCGTGCATTTAGCTATTAAATGAAAACAGCTTTCATGCATGCACTAATCTTCCAGCTCGGTGCCGGGGAACACAAACGCATAACTTATAAAAGCATATTTTTAATATTTTAGTAGTTGGGCATTTAAGAAAGGAAAGCTACGCACGATAACAGAACATCGCTGCTAGTAACCGGAGATGTTTCATGTGAAATGATTTACATGTAATTGTCAAATCAAGTTTTATGGGCGACCCCATTCTCGGTTTCAAAACTAAGTGCCGCTATCCGAATTGCATTGAAGATGCTCTTTTATTACTTGTTTTCGTAGTTGAGTTCTGATCAGAATATTAGTTATTTGGTATTGTAAATAGCAACAATTACTGATTGAGTGATATTTGAGTCACCCTGTAACAAAGCATGTCAGAAGAGGATAACATTTATTGATAACAGGAAATGCAGCGAAATATTAAATAACACGCACTTTCGAACATCCATTTGACAACAACCCACGTGTGTATATAAAGGACGATTCGGTACATCAGTAATCGCGGTAAATCGCGAAAAAATTTCGCACTATAAATGCGCTGCAACTTTTCCCAGTGACCTAAATAGAACGGGCACTAACATAGTCTATACTATCAGCTTTTTAGCGTATAACCGCCTGACAGCATTTTGGAATGATGTTTGTTTCTTTATTTCGATTACAAATGTATAAAGTTTGAAGGTTAGCTGTTATAGATTACCATACCGAACTCAAATGTCATTACACCGAATTCAGCAACAACATAAGCTCAATTTTATAACATTGATAACCTTGGACATATTTACTGAACTGCACTTAGTAGAAGAACAGATTTTCCAATATAAACTTAATAGTCCTTATAAATTACAGCATTATTTATCTAATGGCAGCTCATTAACTGCCATTGAACGCAAGGGCAGTTTATATAATCAGTGAAATAGCTTTCATTAATTCGTCAGTAATTATACCAAGTATGGATGAGCTCTAGCCATCGATTAATTACAATGTTTACAATTTATAGTTTTACTCTAATCATCATTTTCGGTGTCAGAACTTTGAATAAATTTAAAAGCTAATTTGATTTGCAACAATTAGGTTGCATCGAGCTACTCATCATGTAAATGTACAAAATTACGATTTCAAATATATGATGGATACATGAATTACATTTCCACCTAATGGAAGAGACGCAGACGTCAATTCGACAACTTTCATTTGCATGCAAAGCGGTCTCCACAATTCCAATGTTTCAAATTTAATTATACCATGCATTATTAAACTGCCTAATTTTTATTATTTAGACTTATAGGCGTGGCTCGGTTGCTTTAATATTCCCCTTCCCATAAACATGTCTTTTTACTCTCCGTCCCTGTACTTGCAGTTATGGAACAGGGAAAACCTGGCATCATAATTGCATTACAACTTCTAATACATTTTGTAATTAATCCGCCTAATGCCTCATTTTATGGAAGGGGTCTTGGCACAACATCCGTGCGAACAGGGGCGCAGATAGGCTCAAAATGTATTAACGCATTAAGAAGTTCATAAACGTGCGTTATGTCCCTAACTGTTGAGTTCTCCAGAATGGAGCAAATCAGTCAAGAGTCAAAAGAGCGGGGCAAATCCTTTGCCATCAAAAACAATCAAATGTTTTGGGTCGAAAAGGTGACGATTTGAAAAATAACTTACAGTAACTAATGTATTTAAACTCGAGTTCTTCGTGTGCCAGTATGATATAGAAAACCCAAAACGACGTTTTTGCTCAAGGCATGCGCGAGGATGAATGAGAAGACCCAGAGCCATTTAAGGTAATTCGTTCAAGGATTATTGATATCATCTTTTGTTTTATTTCCCAGGAGTTATTGCACACCTCCGGAAATGCGCTAGCTCGCGGTATGCAAAATGCACAGACTCGTACATTCATCGTATTTTTCGCTGCAATGTTTTCCAACTAT
Organism: Cylindroiulus punctatus; assembly: GCA_034695085.1. NCBI lineage: Eukaryota > Metazoa > Arthropoda > Diplopoda > Julida > Julidae > Cylindroiulus > Cylindroiulus punctatus. The sequence goes on from JAQFYZ010002179.1 coordinate 9,990, forward strand.
GAATGGGGCATAAAAGAGTCGAAAGTTGTGTGTGCATAGATGCACATTGTAATGTGTATGTACTGTACCGGAAGATGCAGAGGCCAAGCGTTAGGATAGACCATATCGTATGCTGACCGAACTCAAGTTAGTTTTTCATAATAATTTATTTCTTAATAATTGGCCCGAATTTCATATTCGGACTTGTTTGGGTCAAAGTAAATAGGTGTAGTTTTAAATATGCGTAGAAACGAACCAAAGCAGTTGACACGACCCAAACAAATCTTTGAAATGAGTGAATAAACCCACTGCAGGGTGTTCCACCGGTATATACAAGTACATTATACTGAAAAATGGGTAAATTAACATGCAAGGTGAAGACGGTAGGCCCACAGTGACATAGTAGTTTTCAAGCAAACCAAGTTTTGCCGAATTCTCTGGCGAAAACTGCTTTGGGGCATCAGATCGAGCATATGCAATCGGTTTCAACAAAAGTTGTCTGTGGTCTGAAGCAACAAGTGTTAGCCAGACAAATCGCTCGCGTTTATACCATTTATACAATTACACAGTATGAATACAAGCAAATTACAAATACAGAAGATATTAGCAGTAGGAAAATTGTTGCTCGTTGTTACGCAAATTAAAAGGATTACAGTTACGTAAGTACAACTGTACTTCTTTAAATTTACCTGTCAACAATAGTTCTTTTTGTGTCTACTGAGACGATTGGTGCAATGGACTTTTTGGAGAAAACGCTGTAGGATGGATGCACCAAGTTCTTTTGGAGTGCACCATGACCAACATACTCCTAGTTTTATTTCACTTCTTCCCTCGCTCGAGACAGTACTCTTACTAGCTGCCATTCTCTCTATAATAGCAAATAATTTTGAATGTAATCCCGTTCAAGGCGCTCTTGGGGTCAAAGTCAAGGTCTCCGGGGATTTAAAATCAATTCTGAAAAATACGAAAAGCCATTAACGCGTCGTCCTTGTAATCAATTCTGATGACCAAACATTAAGGGCTATAAAGCTCGATAGTGAGTGGGACCTCTATGGTTCACCTCGTAAACTCCAGTAAAAAACCCACGCAGTACTCGTTAGCTCGGATTGTGCAGTCGATCCACGACTAGCCGAGAATTTATTTCAGACGATTGTATTCGGATTTAGATACAAGTGGGCTGGCGCTGGCAAGCGGGGCGCGACACAGCCTATAATGGCCACCAATAAAATACTCGAAATCTTTTTCTGGAAGGCAAGGCGAATTCGGGGTCTATATATCACGAAAAGCAGGGTGGGCTGTGTGGGGGGGGGTAAGACACTCTGAATAGCGCATTTCAGAGTGATTGTAATCGCTTTACGGGATGATGAAATGTTTGCTGGTGCAGCTATATCTGATCTGGGCATGTCACTCACGTTTAAGTTACTCTATATATTTCTCCACTTATGACTCGAAGATTTCCCTCTCGATTTTCAAACTCCCTCCTCACCCTACACCGCCAGATACGTTTTTTTCTCCACCCCGAGCAGTCGCGACATGATGCATACGCAATCATTTTCTTAGCCGAAATCGCGATTTACATAACAGATCTCGTCCGTACACGATCTCTCTTGGCACGGTTATAAAATAAATATTCGGGGGCCTAGGAAACAATGGATTTTTATGGCTCGTTCAGGCGAACGGGCCGTCCCCTCGCAGTGGGCAATCACGCACGACTTGGAAGATAGCAGTGATTGCCTACCTTCAGGGGCAATGCGCCTCAAACGCTAAGCTCTGCATCAAATTGCTAAGTTTCGTCGATACATATACATGTATATATATCATTTATACATGGTGGTGCGCGAGGGTAAAAAGCTACATGAACAACATTTTTGGTATTGGTCAACTGTTATGGTCGCAAACGTTTCCAGGCAAAATTACATACGAGAGGTTCTAAGATGAAATCCAACCTTAAATAAATATTGTATACTTTATATGGTAATTGGGATTATAGTCGTCATAAAATATTAGAGGGACACGTTCTAAAAAAATTTATGTCACGAATTCGATATCTATTCTGGCCAAACAAGTGTTAGCGTACAGGCTGCATATCAAACTTGGTATGGTTATGCTGGCTACTAACGTTCAACAACACTTTCAACTAAAAACAAAGTTGGAGAAATGCGCAAAGTTCCACACGTCTCTTCTTATTTGCAAAATTTAAAGGTGCCTGGATGATCGGGAAAGTCGGGGAAATTGATGTGAACTTGAAAAGCCTGGGAAATTCGACTATTGCCTGAATTTTTTTGTGGCACAGCAATTTTGATAAGTAGTGTCCCTAGAGGTCAGTAGTTACTGCTGGCATTATTTATTTTGATACGTTAAATCTTGGAGGAAAATTAATGCAGCATGCGAATGGATTGATGGCTCCATGACTAAGGCTTGTTCAGGCGCATTGTGAATGCGTCAGATTCGTATGAAAACTGTTTAAAAGTCAGGGAAACTGGTACATGATCCAGCCAGATGCCCTGTTGACTAATATATTTTCCAGCGTGGACACTAAGGACATGATTCCCACTGTTTCTAACCATGTTGGAGTAAGTGTTGGCTTAGCAAAGTTTTGTAACATTTCTACAAATCCCACAGGCAATTGCAGGAACCAACAACTTGGTATAAATGGTACCATGATCCAATACCCCGCATGAGGTGCTCACCATCCACCAACTTAGAAAAAACTGATGAACTTTTCGCCTGTTTTCATTGATTTCGAGGCTGGTAAAAATCCTCGTCCTCAAAGTTGAGGAAGTATATCCCCAAATGCTCAAAACCGTTGCAACGGATGATTCGCAGACGCAAACCTTCCTAATTTTCCGACACGATAAAGATGTAGGCAAATACGCATTAAATATCTCCCTTTTAAGCACGCCAGCTCGTTTTCCCACCTTCCGGAAAACGCCTTCAAACTTACGCAACGACAAAAGGATTTATTATTTCGCTTTTTCTGCGCGATAGGTCCTATATTTTATTCCTCGTTGGTTTAAGTTTGGGGACAGTTACTGTATACGTATACTTTCCGCTGTCGCGTTTACTGTTATTTCTGGGTGGATGTCTAACGTTTGTATATATGGATAACATAAATCTCTATTTTGAATAAAAACGGATACGTGAGAATGATGGGAAATTCTGAAAGGGAGTGAAACGGAATGGGCAGTATAAAGTTTTGATAGCATTGTATTTTTATCCCTTTTTTTAAAAAAAAAGCGATAAGAGCACATTCAATGTTCTGGCGCATGTACGATGCCAGATCCCAGGATATTTTTTTCCACATTGATGCTCGACATCGAAATCTGTTTCCGTTTTCGCCTCCCATGCATTTAAGGCACGACTCGGTGAGGGTTGAACAAGGGCCAGTACTGTAATCGCTATGATGCAACATGATTTTGACATAAATGCTATCAACTGCAGTTGATAACTCTTTATGAAAAAAGATATCAACTTTTTTTTCGGAGCCCCCAGTTTAAAGTGGCGAGGCATGCATCATACTTGAAGGCTTCCGCGAATACATTTCAACTGCATTGTACAGTGTACATGTATCAATGTTGACGTAAAGAAGCATTGTTAACCCAACCTGTCATCTCTGGATAATGTTTCGTCTAAAGTTATGACACATCGAAATATCACTATTTAAAAATACGCTAATTTTGCGTAACATTTAATGTAAATAAAAATCGAAATATATACGTATTTCGGTATATCTACATGTAGTTGCTATGTTACTGTTGCCATACACGCAATGTTGGATAGCTTAAGAAAAAGATTAAGGGTGATCAGAAAAAAACTTTGAACTTACTCGTTCATGAACTTGATTTAGTTATCTGAAAATAGAAAAGAAATGATAATGTAATTACGTAGGTCAAATTGTCAAGATTATTAGCGTACAAAGTATTGGGTTTACTGTCCATTATAACTTGGGTTTGTCAGTATCATACATTCGAAATGCAATGTTCAAAATTACACGTACATGTATGACTGTACAATGTGCGCAACGTTAATTTGCGATGCTCGATAGTCAAGCAATTTTAGATCTAGTAAACATTGAATGACGAATCGATATCTTTCAGTATTTAGTATTAACAAACGATTTTTATCATGTTAGTCCAGTTTTATCGTAACTACAATCACTAAAGAAAACACTAATGATATAATTAAAGACATGCTGTTCTGCCGATTATTGTTCACACCCAGCTCAGTAACGTTGAATTCAAATTTTTTTATTACATGTACACAAATAGCTATAAACATCATTCCCAACAAAACTTTTCAACCCAAATAACGTGTATCTACTTGTGGCATGCTACACATCTTGTCATAAATATCATCCAATTAAGATAAAGCATTAGTTTGCTTTTTTACTATAACTTCGGTCTACATGTCTTGAAAATAACCCAGTACGTATGGAGCATCGCTGAGGAAATGATGAAATCAACAAACTGAGGAAGTTTCTGCCAAAACTTTCTTCTTAACAAATCGCATTTTATTCTGCTGATATTCCCAGAGATTTGCCAATCTTTCAGGCCTGGCTCTGATCCGTCAAAGAATTTTCACTAGGCTGTTTAATTAAACAGGAGCTTATACTTGGCCATTATAGTGACCAAAGGGTGATGTTGAGTGTCAGTTTTTTCCGATTTTTATAAAATGGCCTCAATTCGTTACGTGATTCGCAACAGCCAGGACAGCACGATGGCCTGCAAGGACTTTCATTAATAATGTAGGCGCATGGTCGCCAAGTCTGTTGTTGAACCCCCAACAAACCATCTTTCGTTTCCTCTTCCATTTCCCCCCATTCTCCAACATTGTCTTGTCGAATGAAAATTAAGGCCGCCTACGGAAATTGAAAGATTCCAATAATGCATTCACAGCAGTAGGATAGGAAATTACTCCAGCCCATGGAGAAGCGAACCATGCGGCCCTATCTCCAAATACATCGCCAATAAAATTATACTTTTGATGGACTGCAACGACTTGTTTTTTTTTATTTAAAAAACACGGCTATCACAAATTGGACTGGAATCGGCTTTCGTCAGAGTCCACAGGAAATTGCGTCTTTCTTTCGCTCGTTATTTGGAAAGTTGAGGGATTTGATTGGCAGCACAATACATCTTATTCAGCAGCCCCTCGACAGCACAGACCCTATAGCCATCCATGCTGTACGCACGTCCACCATGCTGGACCATTTTATTTAACGAAGCTTTCAAAGCCAGTGTTTGTGCATGCAACTTTACCTCTTTATAGCATTCGACCATGTCATGCCTACATTAATTGGTGATCTTCCTGGAAATGTCGTTTTTCCATGGAATTCACATGGAATTCAATGTCAATTGATGTTACTGTCATCGAACACTGCTGGGTAAATTTCACACATCCAGAAGCAGCTTTAGAGAACAAAAACATATGTCGATGATCATTTTCTTCTACCGATGTGTTAACGTTTTCCTCAGATTAATTAGTTGCACGGAAAGTGTGAGTATAACTAAAATTCAACTACATTTACCAGCGATAGTAAATGTATTTAAAATATTAACTATCCTACAGAAAATGTCCCACTCAACATGATTGTCTGGCGGATGGGCTGTCAACCAAACAACTTACATTTTTTAGGTTAGTTTAGCTTAAACACAAAAAAATAAAATAAGAAGGATAAATTCCGACAGCTAGGACAACTTCAAATGTATGGACTGGGAAAATGGGATTCTAGTATATCTACTTGTACATGTAGTGTTTGTATCAACGACCTAAATGAGTAGACATTTTTTTAACTACAAGCATGTGGCCTTTGTGAAATAGGGCCCATGTGTCATTCTTTTACACTGTATTAGACAAGGTAAGAGTTGAAATACATGTGTAGTACGCTTGGGGTTATGCATATGCCATAGTTTATCCAGTCAAAAATGCAAGCATATGAATTCAAATCTGAGCCTGCATTCAAATGCTATTTACAAAAGAAATTTCTTGGTGAAAGGAGGAGAGCTTAACAGGTCTCCCAAATGAATTAGGAGGAGAAACTGAAAGAATCTGCATTGATGCAGTTTAATTACGAAAACTTTAACACTTCGTCTGTATAGTTGATCCCTCGCTCTAAAATATCCCATGCTGTCGCATAGGCTAATTGCCAAAACTCATTAAAATGTGATTTGTTAATCTCGCGTGTTTGTCTTAAGAACGCTACGCGGGTATTATTAAGTCGTAACGACTTTTCCCTTCCGTTTTTCCGCAATATTCCGCATTAATTGCCCATAGCTAACTTTTAATTTCTTATTAATAGCGCGCATATATAATGCATCCCAGCAGCGGCCTCGCCACGCCTCCCATTGCACTTTGCCATGGTGTTGCCTTATGGACGAAGGGGAGCTTAATCAACGATTAAGTTAAGGTGCCACGACGCCCACTCGGTCGCATGTGCTAATTATGGCATAATCAAAAATGAATTTGAGAAGAAGCGAAGATAAGGGAAAAAGGTGGGGAGGAAAACTCGCGAGCATCCACTAATGTGGACCACCCAAGAGAACCTCCATGCACTTGAAATTTAATATAAAATTGGCTTTCGCACCACTACGTTCAATCTTATTGCACTAAAGGCCATTGCTAAGTTGACGTACACTAACTAACCGTCAATGAAAGTTCCCAGGCATGAAATCGCTGCTTGAATGGAAAAAAGATATTTCCTTATCAAATTCAAATATAGATAATATAATTTCCTGAGCACTCAAATACATGTTTGGTATATTCCATATTCGTAACATTTAATCTATCCTATCACTTCAAAAACACTTGTAAAAACTCAGGATCCTTCAATGAACCTTATTCCAAAATGTAGTCCTTGCCACTTAACGGTTACTTGTAATGAGGGTATAGACTGTGATCACCTCTAGCTAAATTTTTCTTCAGTAAACAGATGCAACAAACCATTTTGCATTTTCCACGTTGGCTTTCGCACCACTACGTTCAATCTTATTGCACTAAAGGTCATTGCTAAGTTGACGCGTACACTAACTAACCGTCAATGAAAGTTCCCAGGCATCAAATCGCTGCTTGAATGCAGAAAAGTTAATTCCTTATCAAATTCAAATATAGATCATATAATTTCTTGAGCAATCAAGTACATGTTTGGTATATTCCATATTCGTAACATTTAGTCTATCCTATCACTTTAAAAACACTTGTTAAACTCATGAGCCTTCAATGAACCTTATTCCAAAATGTAGTCATTGCAACTTAACAGTAACTCGTAATGAGGGTATAGACTTTATGATCACCTCTAAATTTTTCTTCAGTAAACAGATGCAACAATCCATTTTGCATCAGAAACATGTGTACAGATTTCCCCCCGTAAGTGTTGTTGCTTCAGACCAAAAACTGAAGGAGTTGAAGTAGCAAAAAGTTGTCGAAGTCATGTAATACAGGCCCCGCATGGGGCGTGATTTAATCCTGTGTAGTGTTGGCCGTTTCCAAAGTAATGAAGACGCCTCGTTAAGAAGTTTAGTCTGGCAAGTTACACGCATTTTACTCTGGAAATAACAATCGGAAAATGGGCTGAAGCCAATGGCACAATACGGAGGATTGTTTCCTTCTTTAATGAACGTAAGCGCCTTTCGACAAGACGAGTCTCGTCATTATTATTATTATCATTGGGCCAACTGGGAAATCAGGTAAATGCCGTCGACAATGACATTAGCAGATAGTCGAGTGGCGAGGCACGCTGCAACAATGAACACGAATGCCAACGTGGAAAAAAGTCTTAATTTCAAACATAAATAATGAACAACGATGATTACTTCTCTTTTTAAACGAGACATAGCGGACGTAGGCGTACATAATAGTCAAACCTCCATGGTATGCCATGTCAATCAGAAACGGAACTTTTGTTCGCCAGCACGATTCATGGACTTTTCTTCCAATTAATTGCTGTTTTATTAACAGAAATTCCGAAAGTAATCGTGGTCCAGCGATTCCTTAATTGCATCGGGCCTGGCTTTCGTTATCCAGGAAATGAACTTTACCCACTCCAAGTTCTTTATTAGCTGATATAAAACCACGATTGCAGCTCAAATTCACTATCATCGCAACGCGTCCTCATTGGTAATAATTTTGCAGGGGATGTTTATATCAAAGTCTGCGTTTAGACGCAAATTGAGTGCGCCCTGTCAGTGGTCGCGTCTGAAACTCTTCATAAGTTGCATCAAGCATGCCTCGGTCAGAGTTCAATGTGGGGATAGCTGACTTAGGGAAATCAGGCAAGTTCGCTCAGAATTTTAGAGCAACTGCATATTTCACATCACCACTGCAACCTTATAAAAGCTATAGTCGTCTCGCCAAAAGAACGAAAATTTTTCCAGCCAATCAAAGAGATTCGGCTTATCGACGTACTGTTTCAG
>JAQFYZ010002180.1:0-18374 GCA_034695085.1 Cylindroiulus punctatus
TGTCCTATAGCCCTACTGCACAATTCGTACAGTTGCGAGAACGCAGCTCAATCAATAATTCAATATTTGGTGCAGATCATGAAGCTTCACTTTTAGCACACCCAGTTTATTTGATGCGCATGCATAACATAAGAGGTTACTACTTTCGATGATCAATGATGATTTAGCTGCTTAATAGTTAATAGCTAATATAGTTAACATATTAATAGAGTTAATATGTTTATAAAGGACCAAATGAATATTTTCATAACGTTTTCATATCAATGAGGAGCTACAGTGTACAATGTACATGTAAGCTTAAAACATTGTCTTCCAGAAATATACATGCACCTGTTTACCAAAAAAATGTTCAAATTCTCTTGTCGGGCGCCTGTTGTCATATACATGTACATGTAGATAATGTAAAAGTTGATGATTCGATGTCTCAATCCCGGTCAATTAATGGAATAGCCAAAACTGTCCTGGGACCCACCTTTACCCCAAAAAGCACTTAAATCCATGACTCCAAGCTCTGCAGACAGTCAGACAGACAGACTGGGTGTACGCTTGCGTGTGGTTTGTCCTCAGGGTGACTAAGTCAGAGGTCGTCACTGGTCCACTAACAAAATCGGACGCCATGAATTACGTCGCTAAATGAAAATAAACATCGTAGGAAAGAAACAACAAACATTAAAAGTTTTAGGAAACCTTTGAACAAGACGATCAGCGGCACATATGGTTAGCGTTCGCAGTTTTATATGTTCCCATACCTAATATGTCTAGAATTGGCAATAAACGCAATGTGGACTTCAATAATCAACTACACTGTAGATCATTAAAAATTATATATTACATATAATTAATTCACTGAATAATGCCTATCGACATTTCGGAAACATCGTCGAAAGTTTTTTTGGAGATCTAAGCCCATCCTGTTTTGAAAATACAATATGTTTACATATACGCAAGGGTTAGGTCATGTTTAGATATGGGCTTTGTTGTACTGTTCTACACCCACGCTTCCTCTTTGACGGCTAGTTGCTTATTTCCTTGTTATTAAACAATTTCGTGATAGTAAAATTACTGACATTGAACACACTCCCCGCGTCTCCGTGGAAAATCCATGTTGTTCGCACGCACAAAAACAAACAGATCTACTGTGAACAATAAGAATAGTCAGTTAGTCGCACATACATTTGTAATTCACGACAAAATATTTATTATAGGCCCTACACTAGTTACAGTACACCGTATTGTAGCCATGGTGGGCTAATCTTTCTGCAATTAGGGGACGTTCAAGTATTATGTCATCATTCTGGGGGGGGGGGGAGGTTATCAAATGATGCATTGGGTTAAAATCCATCATTTGTTATCCATCATTTGTCATCCAGTTTTGAAAAAAGTTCGCTCATGGCGGTTTTTTTTTTCAAATGGGCTTCTTTGCGACCATTTATTTGCAATTTTTCATCAAAAACTTCTCAATTTGAACCGTTTTAGTGCATAATTATGTCGTCACTGGGGAATGGGGTCTGAAAATGATGACATAGAGGAGTAATGGGTCTGAAAATTACTAAAATGTGATTACATTACAATTGAACGCCCCCATTTTTATTTTTCTACAGGTATATTGAGTCAAAAAATAAATCCAGATTTGACGTATTCGAAATACGGTCCTTTCTGATTTCCGAATTTGGATTTTTCTCTTGTCTCTGGATATAAATATCTTATTTCGATTGATTTCCCACCACAAAAAAAATCGTCCTATAATATGAGGAACCCAAAAATGAAAATGTGTACGTTGCAATTACCAGCCCACCTTTGGTGAAATCCACATTGAGGTTAGTAAGATGAAATAAAATTGATTTTCGCATAGATTCTCACGATTTGGTTTTGTGTCCGTGACAATGAGTTGGCAACCGCATTTATTACAGTACCAGAGCAACACGTGTCCTTACAGGGGAGCCCATGTTCCCATGCGCATTTACCAACGGAAGCCCCTTCCGGTTACCCCTAAATTCATTTCCTGTCCATTTGAGCGTGGCACGTGCCGTAGCGCGCGTTTTCCCCTCTACCGATTTTAAGCAACAAATAATTGCCAAATTATGTTCGCCATTCAATTTGTACCTCGCCTCGTGTCAGTTGTGCTGTTGACTGTCTGCTAATCAATGCGACATCATTGATCACTATGCACCGAATGAATACATTTGAAATGATTGTGCTTTGAACATGGAATTATAAAAACTGGAATGAACAGTGGCGGATCGAACATTTAGGCAAAAGTCACATGGACACTTACCAAAAAATGATATTGATAACTTAAATTCTTTTAAAAAGTGTCACATCTATCATTGGTGTTGTGCTCCAGTTTTACAAAAAAAAATATCAATTTTAATATCAATTTCTGATATATTTTTTTTATAAAAAGTTTGCTAATTAAATTCGAGATTATGTAGATCATTGAATATGTCATTTTAGGAACTGAAACTGCTGCAACTGAGCCTGCAAGCATTTAAGCTTATAGACGCCTTGTACTTGAACGTCCCCTTCATATTGAAACTTGCATTGCCGTAATGCAAAATACAGCTGTTATAAAAAGAAAAACAAAAACTGTAGCTAAAATGAAATTGAACAATAGTTATTGCATACACGTACGCACAAATTAGGCTCGAGATCGAGTAACTAAGACATTGAATTTATTCGCACAAAAAACATAATTACTGCAATAAATGATTAATGTGGGAAAATTGAATTTGGCAAATCGAAAATTTTGATAAGAGCGAACTATTCACACGAATCACATTCAAGAGAAATTACAAATAACATCGATAAATGCAGGAGAATTAAATCCTGCGATCATCAGAGAGATACATAAAAAAAATTTAAAATCATTTCATGCAAGTCATTGGAAATTGAACTTTCCCTTCCAGTAAAATTTAACATACAAAACAGAGAAGCTATGGCCATTCAGATACGATTAATCTTATTATTTCTTAAGATGTCAATATAATTTGACCTCGACCATGGTCTTATAGCGAAGGCTTCGACCCTACACAACCCTACAGGATGCGTTGCCTTAAAAATGGAATTGAACTTTATTAATCATACAATGACCACAGAAAACACAGAACTGTACGAGTTATGTCGAAGAAGCTGGTGAATTATTCAAAAGGCAAATGTCTTAGTTAAAGAATATTAAATATCTTTCTAACACTACTAATTAGTAATTTAAGTCTGAATATCAGCCTACACTTACATTTCTATTAGAATAAATACTAAAACGCTGAGATGGCACAACAGGTGATTGCAAACCACAGTCACGTGGGCGTTTTAATTGCGTTTCTGTGAACGAGTGCCATCGTCAATTAAAGGCAAGCTGAAGTCGAGACGTATTTCTTTCTAATATCGTCATAACTAAGACTTTTCACGTTATTGCAAGCTTTCGGAGCCTCAGGAGAGAAAGTGACTTGATTTTGCTTATAAAGTCCCCAAAATACTCTAAACCTTCAACATCCATAAACAACTCCTTCAAATAAGAAATTATTTGCAGAAAGCAATGCCAAAAACTGTTTTCACAACCAAAAAACTACTTAACTTGGATAAAGAAAAAATCCTTGCTACCTGCACTTTCAAAGGCAATATATTTTTCAAAACTCTTAATTTTAAGTAAAATAGTGGTTTTCTGGACGTTGGGGATTACGACTAGTTATTGCTTATTTGTTTTATCTCCATCAGCTCCTTAAAGGACAAAAATAGCACATTTTCTTTATTTGGGGCCATAAATGTAATTTTTAAAGCGAAAGAGACTTCAGCACACCTCTATTAAACGTTAATACTATGAAGGTCTAACAGAGACTACCACTAACATTTCTCAGCTAGATGTAACCTGACACCGACACTTTCCAACTAGTCCTAATGCTATTTTACGTGAGAAAAATAATTTGACAAGTAAAAATTTTTCAAACCTATTTTCAACTATGACTCGTAAAATAGCTGATTGTAAAATCTTCAGATTTTGCCTAATTAATCAAGAATTATACATTTGCATAGGTCAGAGATTACAAAAGCTATTTTATAGATTGATTCAAATACAAAAGAAAGGTGTCTAAGTTTTGCTATAGCATAAAGCAATTGCCCAAACGTTAAAATGGAATTATGCGATAAAAGCTGCTTAAAATGCTATACTTTCACAGCAATTTATTAAAAGAAAGGTCTGACCATTTATGTAAATAACAGTAGTTACAATATCGGTATCGATTAGATGTTTTAATTCTGTATACTTGTTGGTCCCCTCACTTTGCACTTTTTGAAAATTTACTACAAGTAGAGTACATTTTTGGAATGAATGGGGCACTTTTACATGTTTATGGATTTCTTTATAGCCGACCCTACATTATCAGTGCCACTATCATTATTTCAATACTAACAGTAAGTTTTCCAAAAATTCGGATAACAGTTAATAATAATTAGGATGGAACGTCTATCCTTCAATACTGGAGAACTGGACCCCATAAACCGTCAGTATTATCGTCCGCACACTTGTTGAAATTGACAGTATTAGGCGAGTAGGGTCAGCATATAAAGTAATCGATATATTTTTTTTTTAATTCAAAGTCTATAAAACGTTAGATAGAATTTCTGAGAAAGTTTTTTTTTAATTTGAGAACCCTGTAAATATACCAGTGAAACACTGCTAACCAGGTGGTGTGGTGACAGTAAGGAGCTGTCCAAACTGCGTGCTTTTATGTTTTACCTTCTCTGTTACTAGTGAAATAATTTGCTGGGTGCATTTCAATAGAATTCTGGAATCCTTTTTGGGACAAAATCGAGGTTTACATTTGTAGTGTTCAAACAAAACCATTCTGCAGGTTTCACGAAGTTTCTTGGTCTGGTTATATTATAGAATATTTTAAATTGAGAAATGGATCAGTAAACATTTCTTTAGTGGAAATTATACCCACGACTTCATAAGCCTACTTTGAAAATAATGCCGCTAAATGACTAGAATGTCTTTGATGCAATAAGGTCAGTTCTGAAGCTCAAATGAATCCTACAAGAAATAACATACCACCAAAAACTTAAAAATTTAGGAAATGAGCTAAGCGCAGTTAATGCACATTAAATAGCGCATGCATTACATGGTCTGTCATCACATCCAATAACTGAATGATACCTATTCGATCATTCAAAATGATAACCGTGATTCAAAGTTTGACCACTAATTCATTTAACAAAAATGAACGACTAACAGGATGGTAACCCTAGGCTACTAATTCCTCAAACTGGGAAATTGGCCTAAAACAAAAACTATTCCCCTACGCTAACTTTAAATGGGCATCACCTTGGTACGCGTTACAGGAGTTCGGGTTGCATTTGACAGGAACTCCAATGCCTTTTGCCTGAGAAAACAGTAGGTCGTGCATTAGATATGGTCATGAATATTCCAAGGCATAACAATCGTCGGGGGAATCCAGCGGACTCATGTCTAAATCCTTGCCATTCAACTTCACCTCCGTAAATTTTATTTTCCAATTATTTCCTGCAGAGGGGTCCCTGACGAGGCCAAATTTTTGTTCATAAATTCCGATACAGGTGTCGCCGCGATGCAGGCCCCCGCAAGCCAACACCGCCACCATTCCGTGAGGCTCCAGAACACTCCTCACACCTTGTTGAGCATCGAAAGGGTTGAAATACAATTGGTGTTGGCCAATTAAAGTGAGAAGTTTCTGTGCAACTGCAGCGCTGCCTTCCACTAAATGTTCGTATTGAGGCGTGTGGACTTTCAACTGGCAATCCTGCCAGAAATGATGAGGCCCGAAGTTATCCTCGTTATTGGTGTTGGCGACGTGACCGTTGTTTAAAATGGGGTAAAACCAGCGAACAAACTGGATTGCCATCTCATGAACTTCACTGTTGGTATGACTACTTGGCATTGCGAAGCTAGCGGTGTTATTCAGGAAACCTGCCTGGCCCAGCTGCGATTCTTCGTAGGCCATGTCCTCCTCCTAGATAACAAGATCGAGAATGTCACCTAATATGCATAGCTCAGAAAGGCGTGTGGCACGCCACGATAATAATTCGAATGCAACACTTTCTTATAATCTAAAGTTGCGAGATCCTCTTATGTTTCAATCTGCTAGTTACTAATAGTGCACACTAAGGGAAATTTCATCTCCATAATTTAAAAAGTCATTAAAATAACACATGGAAAACGTTACACACGAACAAACTGGCTTGTTTTTGAAATTATCATGTTCATTAGGACATTTTTTTTTAAGTTATTTTTCTCATACTGTTGAACTTCGATTATCCATCATTAGTTTAACCACCGGCAAAATGCTTACACAGTTAAAATGCGCAATCAATCAATGTAAAGAAAATGCCAAAGGATCAAAAGGGTAGGCCGATCAAAAAAGCAAACCTTAGATGATCAATACTCTACGATTTTAATTTATACCAACAGCAATACTGGTCGTGTAAGTGGCAATGCAGATTGATCAATGCCGAATCGCAAAGCGTCAGTATTGTGATACAGAAGGATAAATATCATCATAGCTGCATAGTAACATAATCATAATCAAAGAAAAAAAAGGAAACAATACTCAAGGAATTGTTTGCAGTTTACAATGATTTTACCAGATTGTTAAACAAAGGCTTTTTTGTTAACGTAACATATGCAGCTGTCTCGCAACATTTTTAACAAAAGTGAAAACTTACAAAATAAACATGCTTCTACAAAAAAGGATGTGAGAAATATTAATATTTGGCATAACGATATTTTAAGGGTTTTTTTGTAAACTTTTCTTGGCAAACGTTTTTTGTGTTTATTTACCATCGGCACTAGCTCACGTCCATCCTGGACGTCTGTGGATTCCCAAAGCGTTAAGGCAGTTCTGACAATGGTCATTTTGTCAGCCTGAGGTACCACGTTGCGTGCCCCTGCTTCGTGCAGGTACTGGAAAATGAAGTCCTTTCGAACCTTTCTTCGTTTCAAAACATCGACTGCTGACGCCGCGTATGCAAGGATCGCTTCGTGTGCCTCTGAAATAACAATACAAATTTTGCCTTACCCAAATAACGAAATTTGGCGAAACATTTAGCGTACATGTGCACTGATGTGTTCATTAGCCTATCCTCACAATAGCAAACCACTCTACCACTTCTGTTCGAAGCAAAATTACGTTATTAATGACATTTTAAGGATATGCATCGATTGTGCAGTGTGAATAGTTTCTCCCAATTTTTCTGTGCGAACAAAAGTACAGTAGGGAATTTAAATCTTACTATTTTTAAACTAGCTCTAGGGTTTACGAAGAGCATTGCGACAGTGACTGGTGTTGCCTTGATCAGACGTGGTTTATTCACAGTCAGGAACAATTCATTATTTGCACATTTCGATGATTGAATCACCTTAGTTGTACCTGACTGCAATTAAACCGCATCTGTTCAAAACCCTTCATTTTGCATGGATGTACATGTATGACTTCCTGATATGTTAGACGTATGAAGATTACCCCTTCTGTAAAGCACAATAGGGTTCAGATTCTTACGAAAGACGTGAAAAACACCTTAAGGAAACGGTGAAATTTTCACTGATTTTTACCTTCGACATTCTCCAAGTGGACCATATGATTCGTTATAGTTTCAGCCAAGCACTTGGCGTCATATTCTGACAGTTTCTTCAGAATACACCTGATCCCTGTCTTCTCCTTCTCGGTTAAAGGCATTATACGATGGCACTTGTAACTATTCAGGCATTAAAATCTCTGCAAAGAAGTTTGAAATCATTATGTCATTACACCCAACCTGATGTGCATGCATGCATTGGCACCTTCTCCTAATATAAACTTCGTGTTTGTAAACTTACTGTATAACCTGCGGAGGTCCTTTTAGTGAATTAGTCAACACCCAGGCTTCTCTTTATCGATGATAGCGCTGTCGTTGATATGCATTCAAAATAACCCCAGAAATTTGGATTTTCTATCACCGAAATCCAAACAATCCTTTTCTCTTTTCAGAATGACCATCAACTTCCGGTCTTGAGCGACGACCATCGCGCCCCCTGGCGGCGAAAATAATCACAGATGGCGGCAGAATGCAAAGTTGCATTTTGCAGCGAAATTGTGTGATAGAAAGCTGAAAAGGCAGCGAGAAATGTTGCACGAATTATTAGTAGCACTCAGTGGTATTCCAGGCAGCATATTTGTTTTAAGCACAAGTGAAGATGGCTCGGCTGAAGAAGAAATTCAAGTAAGTGCTGGAACCCGATAGTGGTTTATTCTGTATTTCCATAGCACTGATGTAAACACTATTGGTACACTAATCATTTTCTGTTATTTCTGTGTGCTATTTGTCGCTGGATGAGTTGAAAAGTGTGAAATTGAAGTTACATGCAGCTATTCTAATGTACCTTTCAAATTTTTGCTGCCTCCTGTCAGCTGCATACAAAATTAGCTTTGACATTCTACTCATT
The DNA here is from genome assembly GCA_034695085.1 of Cylindroiulus punctatus. Lineage (NCBI taxonomy): Eukaryota > Metazoa > Arthropoda > Diplopoda > Julida > Julidae > Cylindroiulus > Cylindroiulus punctatus. The sequence goes on from JAQFYZ010002180.1 coordinate 8,450, forward strand.
TTCTTTACTACAATTTGACATCTGCAGACTGCATGGAATCCATTTTTGCACGAAACTCAAAATATGAAGAAAGTTGACTTCAACCACTATCATTTTCACACCTTGATTTGTACCGTAGGAGATAGGTCTTTAGATTCAAGGCTACATGTTTTAGTAGAGATACATATTTTATTTGCATTCCTGTATAGATATTGGATAGCTATAGGCTAGTGCCAAGTGGTGTGCCAAGCTACGATTCATATGTACATGTATAGGCTACAATTGTCAATTCAATTCAACTAGTACCCCGCAGTCAGCACAAATATGCCTTGTTGCGCAGAGGATAATCCATCAACCCAATCAATTGCGCATTTGGGTGGACACTGAATGTCTTGAAGCTTAGACAATCCGTTGGATGAGCATTTTCAACGTCTGTTGGCATGCTTGTCTTGATCCTATTGTAAACATGTGCGGAGGGATACGTTGCGTATCCTATTGGAGGTCCTTGATCATTTTGAGTAATTCACTCGTTTTTTGCTGGACATTATTTGTAAAAATTTGAAAACTGGCTGTACTAAGATGTTGGTTAGCTATTGAAACAGGCTGTTGTCTTGATATGGATAATCTATAGCATATCATACGTGATGGCGATTGATAAATACATGTATGTTATGGATAAAACAACTTTTAAAGGAACACCTCCCAGATTGTATCCTGAAAATGGGCAAAATCGTATTACAAATTGCATGTCGATCAGCGCATATATTATACTCAGTGATGTTTTATTTACGTTTTAGGTGATAAAGACTTTGTCCTTTATCCATCCATCCGAGCAAGAAGCTCTGAATAGGGTTTGCCGTCTAGGATCTGCATATTTCAAACTTAAGAAATTTATTGCCGAACGCACTCACTTCACTGCTTTCAGAAATCCAGATTCAGTTGAACAAGGTTAAGAAGGTTGCATGAATCAGATTTGAAAATTCAAACAGTCTCTGACAAATACGACTAATGTAGCTTATTTGCAACATGAAAGCTTACATGTATGCTAACAAAATATATGCCATTTCCATTTTCTAGGCGATAATGATAAAACCTGTTACCAAGGCCTTTATATTCGTGCTTTTTGTAATGGGCTCAACAAAGTACTTGCACCCTATCGAAAATCCATACTCAAACTGGAAATGGAAATTTTAGATGACCCCAGTCTTGGCGTAACACATATACAGGGCAGTCTGGATAAGGTAGTAATTTCAATGTTATTTTACGATAGATGCATATGCATCAACGTCAATTTCTTATGGCATGTTTATTTATAGTATCACACGATCTTCCAATCACTTCTGAAGTTAATCAAAGAGTTAACCACCCATCACGTATGTAATTATTTATATTTTAATTTTGCATGAAATATTTTCGTCAATCTTAAAAAATTTCTTGCTTTTCTAGGTTCATGGTTGTGCGATTTTGGATGTGATTCATCAGCATTCTGCAACCGGGGTGTCTGATGTAAACGTGGTCATGAAAATGTAATTCTTGAGTTTTCGGTTTCTTTTAGTAAATCTGATAATTTTTTTATTTTTATACCTTAATTTTTGTTATCGTGATTTAGACTACAGCACGCATGTCATGAAGTTATGTTCAAACAACTGTCTTCCTGGATATTAAATGGGATACTTCTGGATCCATATGATGAATTTTTTGTGCAAAAGTGTTCCCAAATTGAGGTTCAGAATGGACCCGAAATAACGCAAGATAATATGGAAACTACAATTACTGGCTTTGTAAGTGATCAGAATGGCGCATTTCTAGTATCCGCAGATTTTGCATTTTATTAGTGTGTAACGCTGCATTTTAATTTGACATAAGATGGCGAAAGTCAAAGTAGAGGATGATGACAATGTGGATACACTAGCTAAGTTTTCCTTAAGAGGCAACATGATTCCATCATATATTCCTCTTCGTTTGGTTGAAACTATTCTGTTTATTGGCGAATCTATTCAAGTGTTTGATGGTGAAGGCATGCTGGGAAAGCAAGCTAACAAATGTAATAAATACCATTGTTGTTCCTATGAAGTTTTGAGTTCAGTTTGGATCATCACTTAAATCTTTCTTTGTTAACAGATTCATCGATATTTCAACATAGGGAAGACGAATTTTCCAGACAATTAACTTTGTTACAAGAGCATAACGAACTTAATATTTCAAAATTTGAGACGGTTATTGATGCAGTTCGATTGTCAGTTGCTGAGGTCAGTGCTTTCTGCCTCGTCCAGTTAGCGAATAGCTTGTTATGAATCTTTGAAAAAATTCTCCGTTGTTTTTCTTCTTAGCACTTGTGGACGTTAGTAGTGGAAAATTCTGATCTGTATGGACATATGAAGGCTATGAAGAATTTTTTCCTATTAGGACGCGGGGAGTTGTTTTTGGCTTTTATGGATCAAGCAAGTCATTTCCTGAATGCTGTTCCCTCCACTAATACTAAACATGGTTTGTAAATGCACTATAAAAATTTGCTTTAATTTGTTATGTACGGTCCTAATATGACGCTGTTCATTTCCTTGCTTTGTAGATATCAACAATGCCTTTCGAGTTGCTGCTCAAAGTGTTTTGTTAGAGGACGACCCTTATTTCAAGAAGTTTTTCTTCTCGATAGATCACCAACCAAAAAGTAATGTTCTCCAAATGCGTTTATGTCATAGTTAACGAGGTTTACGACTGATATGAACGTTTAAGACAACCTTTACACCAAAAACTCTTAGAGGTTCAGCAGCACTCAGAAATTCAGCCATTTGGGACTTCGGGTTCTGTAACGAGCACATATAATTGTCTGAGGATGAATTATGTTCCTCCAAAGCCACTTCACATTTTGTTTACGCCATCTGTTTTGGAAAAGTACGTTATAAGATCAGCCCTACTAGTTTTCATTCTGTTTTCAGTTTGTGGTCTCTCATACCTTCCCAAATGTACGTGTTATCCACTTTTAGGTACAATGCCATTTTCCGGTTTTTATTCAACATAACACGGGTACAGTTGGAGTTGCAGAAATGTTGGGAAATACAAATTGAAGCTAAACATCGCAAGGAATCTGTAGGGAATACTCGGCAGTGGCATCTTCGAACATGTATGGCTTTCCTGGTCGAAAATCTTTTATATTATCTTCAGGTAATGTAGACTGATAAAAATTTTCGAAATTTCGTTATCCTAGCTTCTGCTGAAAATTAGTTTTTAATTAAAATCCCTTTTGAAGGACTGCATGCATTGGGTAGTTTTCAGTTCACATTATTACTAAGCATTTGAAGACTTGCACCTACAGTGTTGTCAATCACTAATTATGGTATCCAGGTGGATGTTCTCGAAACACAATTCACCGTTTTGATGAACAAAATCAAAGAAACGAGGGATTTTGAGCAAATTCAACTGGCTCATCACACGTTTATCACAAATGTTTCTGCCCAAACCTTCCTATTGATGAAAACTGTAAGCTCGCATTCACCATATTGTGATGAAAATTTTTAAGTGTGGTATGGTAGCCAATGATTAATTGGACATATTTTTAATTTGAAGGTATCACTTTGTCTTCAAGAATTCCTGAAATTCTGCTTAATTTATTGCACCGCTTTGAAGAGCTACACCAAGATGACTTCCGCTGAGTTGCAATCATTCGAAGAGAACTTCCAACGGCACTCGTCTATGATCTTCCATCTTCTCTCTGGGATTCCTTCTCATCGGGCAGGCCCTCAACTGTCGCAACTGGCCACCCGCATCAATTTCAATAAATACTTTTCTGAAGGCAACAGAGATCTCAGGTACAAGTAAGTATTTAAGTACAGGTATGCCTCGTTTATCTGTACAAAATCAGTTGTCTCTGGTAATGTATGAGCATGTTCTTCCATGCCAATGTTTTTGTTCGATTAATTTTTGAATTGAGCAACATTTGTCCCAAACGCTTCCTTCAAAGGACATTCTTCCACTTAGATTGTTCATATATACAAGTAATCCGATCCTTATTCCATGTAACTAACGAAGCTTCCAGAAACAGTGATTAATTAAAATAGCTTCCTGTGAATAACTCCTATTTAATCAATTTGATAAATTTGTATTGTATTGTATTGCTTCCTCATATTCTGAAGATTGTTTGTTGAATCCCCAGAATTGTACATCAGTTTCAAATGCATGATATTTATGTAATACACCCGTTGATAAATATAACAACATATTGACAACATTTGTGTTGGATTTACAATTGCACCAATTAATAAGTCCATTTTTACCAGAGGTTTCCATTATATGCCATAATGCATTTAAATTCTATTCATGTTTTACTACATCCATTCCAACAAGAGATCAAATCTGTACCCATCAATTAGCAAAGAGATAAATACCCTTTACATGCAAAATGATTTGCTAGACAACCGAGCATAACATTGCAATGCAACATTTAATTCCAGTAATCTCAGCTTATACATACAATATTTACATACTTATTCTAGAATAATACCTATGTTGGGGCTTTTTATGGCAAAATATTCTTAAATAAACGATGAAACATCCCAGGTGCTGAACAATCTGCACTGTCAAAGGGGTCCAAGTTGGTGTTAGGAGCTGGAATGCCTTTACTCCCATTCCAGTCTTTCTCAAATTTGTCCCTATCAGCTGTAAATACCGGTATAAAAGAATTATGATAACTATCTAAGCATGATCGTTTCATACATACATGTTCCTTTATTGAGAACGATCAGTATCACCTTCATCCATATTAACAAAGTTTTCCTCTTGCTCTTGGATTCCATCCTGATGACGACGTGTGGTGTGGCTGTAAACACGGTCACCGTGTTGCCTCATTACGGTAGTTTCCTCATTGCCCAAGTGATCCTTCTTCGTACATCTTTTCTCAACTTTCTAATTGTTAGAAAAATAGGCATTTTTGCAAATTATATTTTGTTACACAACTGTTACAAACTTGTTACTAGCTGTTACGGAGTTTAGGCCAAAAGATCTAAATCTACTAACAACAACACTTATACAAACAACTGGGTCATTTTAGGAATATTCTGGTACATTACCCCATCAGATCCTCTGATAATTACAGAACTGCTGCTGAAATTTGAGAAACCAGATTTCTTCCAGTCAGGCTTCGGTGTGGAATCCTGCAATGCTGCATCTAAACCTCGTGATGATATCAAGCTATCCAAATCTGGTGGGAATGGAATTATTTACTGTAGTTTCAAAAGTTTTTTTAGTGGAAAAACATTTTCCAAACCCTATGCGAACCTTGATCTTGTGATCGTCCACTGTCAAAACCTGTGTGTCCAAATAGTCTTCCAAACTACAGTGGGAAAATTAAGTCATTATTTTAATTGTGCCTATGTTTAATATTTTAGTACCGCATGTGTGTCAGTACCAATGGAGCTCTAGGAGCGGGGTCGTGAGGCTCTGGAACTAAGCTGCGGTCATCTTCTGGTCTCGAATCTGGCCGTTTCAATAATTTGTCACGCAAAGGAACATCCTTTGGCGCTGGCAAACTGGGCATCGGGCCGATTTCTGTAAACAAATATCCTATAGTCAAAGCCCAGGTTGTGTTTACAAAGGGCTCAAAACGTTCATCACACACCAAATTGTGAGGGTGGAGAACTGAAGTCCATGAATCCGAAACTACGAAACACCTCATTGAAATGTTGCTCAAAATGACGAAACATCTCTTCAGGCTCGATAAACAAATTAGTTATACTATCATCTGGGTCCATATCGCCAGGATATTCGTCAATTCCTTGTCGCCAATCATCAGGATGACAGCTGCAGAATATAAACATGAACATTTTATTTGTATAGCATGAGTAGCCTACTGAAGTTTTTAAACTGCAGTCTTACGCAAAGTGTTAAGCTATCATAGATAGATCGTAGTTCACTAGTTCGCACATATTCAATTTATAATTAGATAATTTAGATACAACGCATATTGTAAAAGCTGGAAAGTTATATGCGCACCAGTTTTATCGCTACATTGTAGTTGTCTAGAATTCGATCAACAGAAAAATTCAATCATTACTTGAGATAAATTATGGGGTAAATAATTACCGATTATCGTGGAAACCAAAGAATCTTCTGAACATGTCGTTTATGCTCATTTTGAACTGTTTTGACTACACAAGACGTGTTTCCAAATGAAGATTATTTCTAGAATGATCATGAATGATGCAACCAAGATGTAAACGCCCCTAAACTGGAGCGCTTTAACATAAATAAATTTCTCGGGACGATCCTAACTATGTTGGATTTAGAAAATCGTAACCAATATGTGATCGCAATTGCCATCACCCTGCCATTCCCCTGCCATGCCCCTGCCATTTTTTGATGGCAAAACATGATGGTAAAAACATGATCATCGTAAAAATGAAATTAAAACTTATGAAGATTGAAAACTGCAAAAACTGCAAAACTATTCAAACACTTGTACGGTAATCTATGAATTTGTCTACATTTTCACATCTTATTTATAGATATATTAATTGATAGGATATATAAAAAATTGAGATGAGAAAATAGCACGCATATTCTATAGAAAAAAAATTTGATAGCTCAAGTTTTTTTATATTTAAACTGGCCGCCATTTTTCAGGCCATAGTTTTAGTTGGAGATACAGCCGCGTGGTGTCGCCCTCGTCGTTTTTCCATTCCCCCGCCCGCATTCGAAGAAGGTAGAGCAGTGAACAGTTGTGTGCAATTCTCGCTGCTCGGTGGTTGCTCTCGGCGCCTGTCTGGATATGAAAATGTGCGTGCGGAAGAAGATGCTGGTAGATTTTTTCTAGGACCTGGAGATGTGGAGGATCTAGGATCTGGAGGAGGAAATCCGCTAGAAATCGATTGCAGACGACGGCGCTGTTTGCCTCGTGCTGACCTCCACCTGTTCCACGAACGAGTTCCATTTCCTGATTTTCTATCAAGAGGTGCTAATAATTGGGAAGGAAAATGTGACTCTATGAATTCCCCATGAAAAACCTGGATTTCTCATTGAGTTTCATCAGCGACTATTAACTGACCCCGGCGAAAATGGTTCAATTCAAGCAAACGCCCTTCGAGGATTCCTACGATGTGTTCGAGGAAATTGGAAGGTTAGGCTTAGCTTTAATTGATTTCATTCATTATTTATTTTTTTGCATTATATCTCGATGCACTGCTGGGAATGTGCGAACTAAGTGTTTTATCAGGTGCGATTATTAATTACGTTCAATACCGGTAGCACTTCAATTGGTTCATGACCTTTCGTAGTAATTATGTTCGATTTCCAATCAGGTTCCTGGTGGTTATCTGTTTCATTTTACGATTGTGGAATGCTTGAATTTAGACCTTCAAGGTTGAAGCAAAAGCACTTACTGAAGATCAGGGTCGAAAATGCACTTTTGCTACGAATAAAATGATGTCGGAGCAAAATCATTTACTCAAAAGGAAACGTCGGAGCAAAAGCTGTTTGTAACATATATGAGGTGTGATGCTAAAGCGTTATTTCCTAGTTGAGGTTTGCAATTACAATTAAAACCAATCGGGGATTGAAATAGCATCTGCTCTAAATTATGTATAAAGGTGGCAAATGGCATTTGTAACGTGAAAAAGGTTTGGTGCAAATGCATTTTTGCAGGTAAGATTTGCAAGTAAAGAAAATTGCAAGAAATTTGCAAGAAAAGCATTTGCTCAAAATTAAACTGTTTAGTAAAAGCGTTTGAACCGTAGATGAAATGACCTTAGCTTTGTTTTTGCATCCCAAAAATCTAATAAATATCTCCAAAGTTTACAGTTTTTATATCCAACTATTAATATTTAATTCATTACATTTGGCTCACCTCATTATCCATGTCTGGTTGAATTTGGCCTAACGGATGACTTAGTAAAAAGCAAAAGTTGAGGTCAAGTTGAACAGAACGAATTGAAGGTGCTTTTAATTTTGCAGGTTTCCGTCATCTGATATTTATAGCTTACCATAAATTGAATTTTCCTGACTTGGGAGACCGTTTGATTTTATTACCCTTGCCCCCCTTTTCTGCGCTTCAACTCGTTTTCCCCTAGGCCATTTTATACCTCGGTATGACTTTTTCTATCATTTCACCTATCGATATTCACATCTACTTTTAGGAAGTAAAAACGTCTAATTTGAATAGTATTGCTAAAAATATTGCCTGCAAATTTGCATAGTCAATTGCAGGTGGCATCGATGACTGGTTGTGATGGTCACTAAACAACTGCTCTATGATCAGCAAAAACGATGCAATGAGCTGATGGACCCATTTCCTGAACCCTTAATCGCAGATTAATTCGATGCAATCCGTTAACTAGCGTTTTGCGAACAGGAAATGTGCGACGCTATCCAAAATCGATTTTTTTCCATCAGGGAGAAATCAAATCAGATTTAAATGTCAGGCTTTTAATAAGGTTGGAACCGGTTTGGCTAACCTTTATTAGCTGGGCTGGCGAATTTCCAGTTTTTATATTTACAAAAGAAAAAATAATTCAATTGGAAATGATTCATTTATCGTTTACATCTGACATGGTCTCAACAAGATTCACAATATGACGACGTCTGGGTATGGAGTATTGCACCTTGTTTGCTTTGAAGTCTTGAGATTTTAACCATAATAGTTCGCATTTAATGTTTCTGTAATTACACTCTAAATCTGTGATTAACTGGTCTGTTTGACCCTCAGCCATATTAGTGCTGCATGTACAGTATAGCGTACTTAATTAATCTCTAGACCAGTATTTTGCATGTACACAGAATGAATTTCAATTTAAACTGAATAGCCATGGGTCGATCTAATTCGTTTTTAACAGACACTTCCATGTTTCATAAGTCTCGCTTAATTATCTAATCTACCTTTAAGCTTATTAGATCTGCTCCAGGCAACTAGGCCCAGATACGTTGTAGCCAAGCCTGATTAATGCCATTATCACGTTTCTTAGGCTTATCAAGTGCAGGTGTGAACTAATCCGCAGGTGTTATATTCCCCGAAATCTTGAGGATCGATTTGTTGGCACTCTGTTTAAAAAATTTTAATCAATGGAGCAATCTGGGTTGAATTTTTATTTGCCCTGCTACGACTTGCGAGTTGATCATTAAAATATTCACACCTTCGTTCTTGAGATTGAGTACGTTCTTCACAAGTTCAAATTTGAAATTTAGGTTTTAGTTGATAACCACCACTGTCACTGTTGACATACAGACTTTAAGATGCCTATTTCTGAGTGATTCATGCGTGTAAACAAGTTTTGCATACCTGTACTTGTGTATATGCCTGTTATTGATTGAAATCTGTATGGGGGTTGTTTGATTCAAGGCAATTCAAACCAAGAAAGCGTGTAAATATTTTAAACTCGCTTACCTTGATGAGTGTTTTGTGGTAAACCTAAAACAAGATGCAGCGAAGCTCCCTCAAAACCAAATCAGGCGCCATAGCAAACGTATGGATAATAACGTATGAAACCTACACAAGGAGGTTTATGTATGTTGCAGTTACATTACAATCATATTTAAAAGCTGAAAATATGTGCCAAACTTTTTCAGGGGTTCACACTTACTGTAAGACAGTTGTATTATGACCAGTTTAGGGTAATTGAATTAGGAGCCAGCAATGGGTTAGTTTGATTCAACGGTAATGTTCCCGGTGCTGCGTAAAACATGTTAAACATAAAAATGACACGTGAAATTCATTTGATTTTATCATTGCATTGTACTTGCACTTTATTAGCAGAAAGTGCCATTTTTCTGCAGTAAAGTGCTTCATAAGATGGTACTTTGTGCCACAAAAGTGCCATAAAAGTGCATTTCTGGATGGTAAATGATTGCACTTTAACTTAGGTTAGAAAAAAATAACATAACAACATTATGTAAAGTATTTATTCTCAGTCAAACTCCTCGGAGAGGCACAACGTTTCGGCTATCAAAAGCCCTCATCAGGTGC
>JAQFYZ010002181.1:0-18370 GCA_034695085.1 Cylindroiulus punctatus
ATAATATGGTAAATGTGTAATTTTTAGGTTATAATACAATATTTCTACCTTGCACAGTTTTCCTTAATAGTAACATTGAACAGATTTATGAACATGCCTCATAATTCAGTTATGTTACGTAACTGAAATTAGAAATGTTAAGACAGTCGTAGGGTATACATTTCAGACACTGAATTTCAAGACGGCGTAAAGGTATGAATCCTGTCTACAACGAAAAAACACTTTAAGTGTCTGAAAGTTAGCCATTTGTTTTTACAGTGTGGATATAACAAGTTGGGCTGTGGCGTCCTTGGTTTCTATGAGATTACAGTCAACGTTTTCATAGACTTAATGTGTCAAGTCCATCATTAGGCACTTTGCACAGCACAAACCAGCACTTGTGGTTTTATAAAAGTTTATTATGGACGTGTAATTTCCTAACGATTGTAAAGCCCTGCTAGATACCTAGCGATGCAAAATAAACGTTATGTAATGTTTATTAAAAGTATGAACGTTAGCTTAACATTCGTTTTGTTATACTAGACCGAAAAAAACCGAAAGTTTAAGTTGACGTTTGGGCTTTTAATAAACGTTAAATAACGTTTATTTTGCATCGCTAAGTATCTATAGCAGGGCTTTACTTTCGTTTTTGCACGTCCATAACAAACTTTTATTAAAGTCACACAAATGACTTCTTTGCGGCAAAGAAAAGTCAATTTTCTGATTTTTAAATCCCTCACTTTATTTTGCATATGTTTTTTGCAGTTGAACAGCAATTATTATACAGTTTCCATGCTTTCTGTGCCTTTTGTACATTGTCGTACATGAAAAAAAACGAGACATTCCTCTCTGTTCGTATTTATGAATACAACTCGTTTTACTTATTGGTAACTGGTACTCACAAGTAACACAAAAGTTCATAATCAGCTTTTTTGATTAAATAAGCTTAGTCAATGGCGGATACAGGGTGGGGCCCTTAAACAAAAATTTCACACTGGATTGGAGCACAAATCCAGTGTGAAATTTTTGTCATATTTTCCGAAAACAATGGAAATTCACCTTATGTGGATTTTTCTCTTTTTTATACAATTTTAAAGAGATTGACTAATTGTGGTCTTGAGTGTAGACTGATCAAATTTATTAAGGGATTTATTTTAATTTGTTATTGAGTTGTTATTAATTGAACTTTTTAAAATGCCTCATTGTGATAGTTTTTTAATTTCCCTTAAAATTTGTTGCATTATTAGTATTTCTAAAATGCTTTTCAAGGGAATCATACTTGAAACAATTATTCCATATAGTTTATCAAAAAAAAGTTACCCTGCGGCGTTTTTTTTGTTTCTATAATATTACAGTCAACGTTTTCATTGAAATAATGTGAAAAAATCATCTTCTGTGATACTGCATCCTCCCTGTTAATAGCCATGCTGCAAACCTACCTTCAAAATCTGGACATCAGCAGGGTGTTTGCTATCACAAAACCTATACAGTAACTGGTAATGGTAATGGAGTTGAAGGAATCTTCCTAACACCAGAAGTAGCCAAGGATTGAATGACAACATTGCAAATATCCGATCGCCATTGTTAGGTAATTGCTCAGCAATTGTTTTCATGCTGGGAGATCAACCAGGACAAACGACATTTTTAAGGATCTCATATCCGAGATAACAATGCATTGTTCCTCAAATAAGTCAAAGAACTAACGTGAAGAAATGTGCGATATCAGTTGTGAAAAAAAGCAAAGCATTGGAATAGCATTAGAATGTTTTCTATTACCTTACATAAACTTTACATCATGCCCTATTCAATTCAATTTGTCAATTCAATTTAAAACACAAACAATCAGCACTTAAGATGCCATGTGGTGGATTGTAGATTTTACCAATCATAAACACGTCACACAGAATTATAGTAAAAAGCAGGAAAAATGAAAGTAAAATGTAATAGCTGTCGCAATTTATCTACTTTATTTGTTTTGCTGTTAACATCACCAAAATCAACCTTAAAACGTACTGTTTTGTAACTTAATTTAGCTTTAGCTATGCCAGGCAATCACTGCCATCGTTCAAGCCGTTAGGAGAAGCCCATTTTCTCTATGTTTTTAAGGCGGAGAAGGGCGTTCAAGTATTATGTCAAAGTATTATGGTCAAATGATAATATGGCATGATATATATGATAATATATCATTGAAAAAAAGAGTTAAAATCCATCATTTGCCATTAAGTTTTGCAACTAATTTTTTGCCTACAGTGGTTTTCTTTTGAAAATGTGCTTACATTTATTATTTATGCTCAAATATTTTATCGGTCAATATCACTGTATCACTGATAGTTGATAAACTGCAGTATATGAAATAATGGATTTAAGTATAATTTACTTGAATGCATTTTAGAAATACTAAACAAATTATAAGGGAAAATAAAGAACTATCACCGTGACACATTTTTGTTTTGATATTTCATATAATAATAAAAAATTCATATAATAATAACTACCCAATGCCAATTTAACATCCATAACCCTTTTCGCAGAATTGCGTGCTCGCAACGTGTCGAAAAAGGCACCCTGGCTCGCCTCCAATTGACATAAGCAGCAGATTTTAATATTAAAAATGCGGAAGCTAGACTGGTTTGATTTCAGCCCACTGATATGATTTTAATGGAGGTAATTGCAGCCATTATCTTTTGCATCTTTGGACGTGCATTATGGATGGATTTTGGGCCCATTTTCATCTAAAACAAGCCAGCTAAGAGAAAACCTAACGGGGGCGAAGGCTAGTCAATAATACATGAATTTATATAATGCGAGGGTGGTGACCTTTTATCACTGCTTTGTACTTAGTCACCAGCCTGAGCCCGAATGGCCTACTGTATTTATGAACATTGATTTTTCAATTAGAAGCTTGCATGGTGGTTAATTAGCGATTCAGGTATGCAGTAGCTGGCTGCAATTTTCTGAAGCCTTTTAGTGAAATACACTATACCTAGGAGGAAAGTGATTTCAATGAATCTGTTTGACCACACGCATAAAATCACTTCAAATCTGATAATCAATGAATGCATTCGAATTCTTGTAATTCACGTTTTTAGAATAACAATAAAAATAACCATAATAGTGGCATAATTAATGACTGTTATTGGTTAAATTTTAACTTTTTGTCACCCATATATCACCCTCGGGAGCAATGACCCACCTTGATTGATTCCAAAGTGTGACAAGCGCAATGGACCCTTTTTACACACAAAAAATGCAACAAACCGTGTTTTCAAATCAAAATATTGATTCATAAGTCATAACAGCCGACACTTCAATTAAATGGCAGCTACAAGAAATGTGCGTGATAAAATAATTCGTTTGAAAGCAGTAATGCATTGTGCTAACTTTTCACCGGTATTGCATTAAATATGTGTCAACGCAATGCTGATTTAGTTTAAGCAATTATGATTACTGGAACAATTAAAAATTCGGTACTTGTATATTAAAAATGGTATATCAAGGTTCCCCAGAGATTAAAAATACAAAGGGATGACATTGTGCCAATTCAATCAATGCTATATTTATTGCTTATTATATATTAAAAATGAATTAATAAGGATGATACATTTTTAAAGGAATTTTATATTTTAATAAAGAAACAGTAAATTTAGATGAAATTTGTAATGGAAAATTTCATTATATTCATGTCGTTCTCATGACATAGAATATTCATTTATATTGTTATGGCATCATGTCACTGGTTTATTTTGCTTATTTATTTGTATTTTCCTGCATGTTATGTGCATCATTTTGCTTTCATTTTTCATCCTTTTCGCTGGAATGTTTTATTTTATCTGATGTTATTTATCCATGTTGTTTGCTGCAATTTTCCGGCACATTCTGTATATTTCATTTTACTTTCACTTCTTTCCTTGCTAAACTTTGTACTTGGGTAAATCTACCCCCACAACATGACAACGCAGGTGCTGACTGTGGATATATTGAATTGATAACTAACCCCATTTAAAAGGTATTATTGATTTGTTGAATTTCCCTGACTTTTGAAAAGTAAACTTATTTACCTTGGCCTTTCCAGACCTAAATAATTTCCCTGACAATTTCAGGTTTTCCAGGTCTGGCAGAATCCTAATCCTACAGAAAATGTTTGAAAAACAACGTAACAATCATATCATGTGACAATCATATCATTTTACGACCTCTAGCTACCCCCCTAATCAATGGGAAATTAATGAGTTAATTTTTCACTGATGTGGATAATTGCGATTCGGAATTGAGTTTTAATTCCGGGTGGTAATGTGAATAAATGGGATCGAGTTATTTGAAAACAATCTACTGTATACAGTAGCATGACACATATGGATATATCCCCATGGCGCTTCCTGTTGGTTGACTAAGTTGAATACTGCACGAAATTTATACTGAACAACCCGAATGAAGTATAAACAGTAAATTGGCCAATTAGACTACCGTAATGCAAATATATGCAGTAAATACAACAATTTGCGTTCAAAATGGTTGTTGGCACAATCTGCATTATAATTGCCAATTAACGTTTAATTATAGAAATTCGCATTTATTGATCAATTTCCCGATTGCGTGCATAAATAAAATAACTTAAATTGCTTTATAAAAGGGTTGAAAACCAAGGGGGCATATGCCATCATCTTAAATTGTGGAGGGTTGTCAACCAAAGGCAGTTAGATTCTAATGATTTTGTGATGTGGTCGCTTCATGATCACGTGAAATTACTAAAAAAGTCATCATTTCTGAATTAATTATTAAAAATAGTTCTATCAATTAGAATATTGTTTGGTCAATGATGTCATCATCATTTAGGGGGTGGAGACTAGAAATGATGACATAATTTTGCTGATATTGGGAGGAGGGGGTATGAAAATCACGAAAATGTCATGACATAATATTTGAACGTCTTCCAAAGCTTTTTTTCATATTAATTACAAAGTTATTGTTGATATTTCTTCTGCTCGGGCACCATTTTGCCTTTTAGGCACTGTGCCCCCCAAATACACACACACACACACACACATTGTTGATATTTACGGGCTACAGACTTATTTTTACAGTTCCAATAGACATGTACGCGCGTATACACTATATGTATGTATTCTTGACACCATCAGTGCACAAACGATGTAAACATGAAGACATTTGCTGTATCTAAGTATGTGTACATAAGTAGTGTTAAATTTTGTTGCAATAAACAAAATAAAAAGATGTTGTGCCAATAAACAAAGTACGTGTAACACTGTCTACATGTTCACGCACTTAACACTACCTATAGTGCAGTAAATGTTTGCAACATTGTTTGTGCAATAATATATGCATCTAACATTCATGATGTTACAGTTTAATTGACGCGAGTGTTTAATGAACACAAAACGAAATAATACATTTCATAATTTTTTTTTTCAATTTTAGCAGTATTTCTGCGAGCGTTAATTGGAATTTATTCAAAGCATGCATGACATTTCAAATGCATACAAACACTGCAAATTGCGCGGTTTTCAAACCTATAGAACGTTTTCTAATAGGAAAATATCATATAAACATATTCAGAATTAAATGTTTAGGCCGTACTTCGAGATGGCGATCTGATTTCATTGATTCATAAAGTTATCATTTGTAAAAAAAAGAATTCTTACCTTAGTCTATGGCACTACCGCCAACCCGATGGGTCTTCCAAGACGGTAAAAATGCTTGAAATGTTGGATAACTAAATGCACTTGCTATGTCGTGTAAGTCCAATGCATAAGCAAACTTTTTCGGTGTGGAACAACTTTGCATCCACCGTTTCCAAGACTCCTTTATTGCGTGCATGCGTGTGTTTCAGTGGCCGAGATCATTAAAATATGAAATGAAATGTCCGAAACGCTGGACATTTATTGTTTAGTCGTCTCCATGACAATGACGTTGGGGGGCCACTCACCATTGGCTGCCAAGTTTGTACCCATTCCTAGGGGCGATAGGATTGCTCTAAGGCCTATGACAGAAGTTCAATCTCGAGTGTTGACAAAGAAATATGGCATAAGAAAATCACAGGATATGTCCTGGATTATTTAATCATTGGTGATGGGTGGGATTACATCCTCCCATTCAACCATCAATGGGTTCCAGCTTTCTAGAGCGGAAAAATAGTCATTGGATCAGCCCTTGCTTGCCTAACGTCTGCAATTTCTCTCACATTCACTTTTCTTTAATTTCGATCGGAAGGGATAACTTTGAAGACGAAATCATATCAGATTCGCTATTGGCATTTCATTTTCGAAATTACACTCACATGTCAGAGAGGAATGCGAATTATTTATGCTGAGGTAATTTGTATCGCTTCGTGGGGGAATGGGAGGGGTGGGGAATTAAGGGCGGGTATATTGCTAAGTTTATTTTGAGAATAAGTTTGTAACATCAAACAAAAGTGATCTCAATGAACATAAGTTTAATTACAGAGAAAATTGTATGGAACTCGTCGTCTTCAGAGTAAAGAAACTTGTTGGATTTACAACGTATGTTAACCACTGTATTTCAACCTTATTTGCCTAGTGCACAAGAATGACAACTGTCATAGCAGTCTCAACTTATCTTTCTTATGATTTTGATCTATTTGTTGTTTTGCAATTTTTTCTACGTTTTTTTGGGGGGTTTTTTGCTTTACCTAACCTAACCTTTATTTACTTTGCATGCTTTCGTTTCTATTTCTCTTTCTGTTTATTTACTTCATCTTTCTTTATTTCGTGATACAATTGAAATTTATTTCGCTCGTGTCCATAACGCAATGAAATAAAGAAAAACCCAAACTAGCCAGTAACGTAATTTTTTATTTAGCTGTTAATCCGCCAGGAAATCACTGGCAGCCTACGAGCACTCAGAAGAAGCCCAATTTCTCATAGTGTCTATGGCAGGAGCAGGGTCTAATGTATAGTACGGCCAACGTTTTTCCCCAGGTTAGTCTAAAAATTTGCCCAAAGATCAAGATTTTTTGGGGTCGTCCCTGCCACGAAGAAACCTGATTTCGACAATAAAGCATCCCTGTCCTCACATAGCTTTATTTTTGCCATCAAAACAATTTAATAAAAATTCAGCGATATTGGTTTGATAGAAATCCCTAACAACCAGGTGTCACCATCATGTTTTAGGATGTTTTCAATTTTTTTAACTAGAAACTTTTCATAAACTACCATTTTGATGGAGGAATGAAAGAAAAATTTAAAATAACAATAAACAGTCTGATTTCTGCGTGTGTTTACATGCACTTTACATGTTTTCTGACGAAATGAGATGAGCTGCTAAATCTGTGACCGAACACTTTATTCGTGCTATAACTTTATTAATCATTTTAACCTGTTTTTTAAACATTTGGTATTTAGCCAAACTTTTTTGAAAATAAATTTAAACGCCATATCTTGCGTTTCTAATTAGTAATAGGAGAATAGACTTTAATACAATTGTAGAATGGACTATATGAATTTTAATTGAATCACTTGATTATTACATTCACTTCATAAATATGCATAACAAAGCACTTTTTGCTTTATTATTTTAGTTTGCATTTTATATTTCGGCTAACCTAGAAGGCGAATAATGACTAGTATTATGCTAATAAGGAGTACGTTTTCTCACGTATTTTCAAAATGAAAACTAGGTAATCATCCCCGTCTGAAAGCTCATTGTGTCACGATAATTATTGGGTTTCCTTTTCAACTGCATGCCTGAAACTGGCACGGTGACCACCATATGCTACCACCGTTTTCCCAGAAGCGTTTGTCTAATTAATTCCACTAATAATTAATTCAATTCCCGAAAAATGTCACATTGTTCGAAGAAGATGAAAAATAGTACTGGGGGGCGAAAACACCCGATTTGTCCTCATTCTTGACGAGTATCGCAGCAATCAGTGCGCGATAAACGAAGCTCCATAAATATAAAAGTGCGCTAATTAAGTATTAATGAAAATTGGGCTCCCTTGCTGCAACCAGGCCAGACACCTTACGATAACGGATTGATTAGAAAGGCACAAATACCGCCATATTTATTTAAGGCTGCATACGGCAGATAAGCAATGTCCACAATTAGTATGACCTCAAATCAAATTTTAGTTTTCCTAAACTTTCAGAAATAGGGGGTTTACCAGGGGTCTGAGCTACCACATTCAATCCCTTGCATTGTTGCCTATGTTGACTTGACTTCAAGTTTACTCAAGTCAAGGTAGGTAAAAAGGTTTGCATGCAAGAGTTATAGCTATAACTTAAAGTCTGCATGCAAATTAACGTAGTGATTGTGAATTGTAGTTCGGAATCAATTGATTTTGTTTTATTGTACAGTGAATAAAATGTCTAATAGTGGTTTCTAATTACATGTAGGCCTACGTGTCCTTGGTACAGTGCTATTCTATGAAGCAAATAACAGGAATTGCACAATTTCAGAGCTCAACACCTTCCCCAAGGTAGGAAAAAATTAATTTTTAATAAGCACAGCAGTAATGCAAAATTTACGAGCGTTATTCCCTTTTCAACTAATTCTGCAAAGAAGTGTATGTAAAGTTTTCGTACCAAGTGTACACGTATGTGATTTGCTTTTCAAAAAATATATTTAAAATGATTTGTGAATCAAGAAGTCTATAAGTATTGCAGTTGAAAATTATGATCACAGAGGAACAAACCATAAATGGTAATAGCAAAACAATAGGGGTTTACCATGTTTTTGGATAATGGTCAAATTTTGGGTTTTTGATGGGATAAGCCACACGAAATTGCCAATTATGTATTGAATAGAGGACGTTCAAGTATCATGTCATAATCCTGGGGGAGTGTTGTAGCGAAATGGCGATGTCATCATTGTTATTTAATGAAACATTGGATAAAAATCCATTATTTGTCAACTAATTTTGCAAAATAAATTAGCTACGGCATTTCTATTTTGAAAATGTGCTGTTGTGCGACTAAAAAATCATATTTAGGCCATGCTCACACTTTGATAAAAATTTATTTGAAAATTTTTGGTCAACGATGATGTCAGCCCTGGGTGAATAACACAATACTTGAATGTCCCTCATGTAGTGGTCAAGTGATCCTTTAATTTTCATGGGGCAAATGTATTATATAAACATCGTCATCAGGGCGGCTAATTGTTAAGTCGAATCAGGGTCATTGATTGTAGATTCCAATTACATCATAAATCGAAAGTATATTGTTTTTCTGGTCACTTCCTCGCTGGCCATTCCATTTGAACTCGATTCGATTGTTATCAGCCGTGAAATTGTCTTTTATGCAATGCGTTCTCCACCCATTCTTTCAATTCAGTTTGTTTAATAAGGCGGACTTATTGCTCCCGGGGAGAGAGTGCGTTCAATTAAAAACGATCACATCTGATAATTCACGGTTTATGAACACCAGTGTCTATAGTCTTCGGCAAAAAAAACACTGGATTTCAATTTAATTGAATCGTGCTCATGAGCAAACCCAAGCCGAAAATGCAAATGGGTCACACAGATTGGCAAAGAAAAAGAGCAAACATTCTACGGTAAATCATGCTCAAAATGGCCGCTTGGAGGCATGGTTCTATAATACATGTACAAACTTGTTTGTATCAAAATTTGATCTTCACTCATCTTATTCAAAATGGCGCTAATTTGACGCACATCTTCAGTTCCTCATTCTCCAACAGACCTTAGCATGACTACAAAATTGGGACAATTTCATACTTATTCAACAAGCAAATAACCCCAAAATCCTCTGAAATGTGAATGACATTGGTACTTTGTTCAAATTGACTGATCGTTGAATTATAGTATTTATTATAAAAAAAGGAAATTTGTTCAGGAAATGAGCTTCTATTTTGCTCACATAAACTAAAGCTACAAAGGAGGGAATTCTTGTGATAGAGCCAGATTTCAATGTTGGCTTCCCCACATACATGAATGAGCTTTAATTGCTGTTTAAAAAACATTTAATGCAAACACCCATGTGATTACAGTTTGATGCCATATCCCAATTCAACTCCACCCGTCGCCATCAAATTGTGGCCAGTGACGAAAGAAGCATCTCTGACCAAAAAAAGACAAGCTTTGGCAATTTCTTCAGCTTTTGCCAAGCGTGGGATTACCTGCATAATTAAAAATTCATAATCATTACGGCCAAATTTTCAATTTGCCATAGCATATTTTCTGAAATTTTCGAACCGATGTCTGGCACAATGTTGAGAGGGCTCCTTGGGGATCTTCTGAGGTGGATACAAAAGATGTCAGCAATGGGGTATCAGTATTCCCTGGTGAAACACTAAAAGGCGAAACAGTCATCGGAAAATTAACTTTAATTAATGCAGTGTTTATCAATTCGTCGGATTATTCAGTTGGAATGCCAATGCCATTGCAAACCCAGCAAACATTTACGCCTAATAATACCATTAAAGTGCAGTTATTCTGTCATTATGGGTGGTGCTTTAATGGCATCTTATGAAGCACATACTGTAGTTGCTGAAAAATGGCAACAAATGGCACTTTTTCTGCGGAAATATATCATTTTTTTCATATTTTTCTGCCATAAATTGTAGAGAAAGTGCAATTTTTTGACACTAATAACATAAAAAGTACCATTAAACTATGTCATCATATCATGTATTGCAGAAAGAGCTGCAAAGTCTGTAAATCTGCCATCTTATGAAACAATTTACTGCAGATACATATAATTGGTATTTTCTGCTTTTAAAGTGCATCACTATGCCATCATGGAATGCACTTTTACTGCTATTGATGTCAAAATTTTTTTGTTCAGGATTCATATAGGTACATATTACAGATATATTGAAAATGTTACATTTTTAATTTGCCGTAAATGTTCATTTATTCTGTGATTTTGATATCATATTAAAGACTGCAGATTTGCGACATAAAAATTGCACTTTTACGCCAGATTTGATATCATTCAAGATTGCAGTAAATCTGCAATCTTCGATTCCACCATTAATTGCACTTTTCACACCATTAATGGAAAAAATGGTACTTTTTTTCAATTTATTTTCTGCAGGGAATTGTTATCAATTTCGAAATGTTTATCAAGTAATTGGGTCCATATAACTTTTTGATTGATTCTAAATTGATGTTACCAGGCTTTGGGATATTTTGTTCGACTTTTGTATGACATTAACAATTAGTAAACTACTTATTCTCACCAATTGACTCTGACACCATGTATCCCCTCATCAATGGCCATGGCTTTGGTCATCGCGATGACTGCCCCTTTAGTGGCCACATAAGTAACTGCTTCCTTCTGACCTATGACCCCCACCACACTGCTTATGTTGACGATGGAGCCCTTGGTTTTTCGTAAGTGTGGCAATGCATGCTGATAATTTGTATAAAAAGTGTTCGTCACGCAGTTGCAATTGGTCAATTTTATTATCAGGGGGTGTTTTTACCTTGCATGTCATGAAACTGCCCAGGACATTCAAATTGAACAGATCGACAAATTCTTCTGATGTGAATTCATCGATTGATTTAGAAGGTGGGTCTGTTATCAAACATTGTTCAATGATATTTAACAGCAATAGCAAGATTTTTACAATCAGTCATGCAAGGGATATATATGTTAAAGTAAAGTCGTTCAAACAATAAATAGATAATTTTGAGCAATATAAAGCGTTGATCATTCGAAAAAAATTTTATCTGTTTACCATGATACAAAACTTAAGTCATGGCGCTCTACACTGTCAAGAACATTTTTGATACATAAATGTACATATATGTATTTCCTGCAAAACTCTGGATAAAAACATCCCAAATAATTCAATATTATTTAGTATGTTCGATGCCAAACAAACTTTGAATTTTATAAAACAAATTCTCAACCATCCACTACTGGTCTCGTATCACAAATTTGCAAAAAATTACAAAAAAACGCAATAATAACTAAGAATAATAAAATAAAATAAAAACGTACGCCATCCAGCACAATTAATCAAACCATCAATTCCCCCAAATATTCTCAATGTTTCTTGGATTAAGTTCTGATAAAATGAAATTGTATCAATGCAAGTCCGCTCTTGTGCGAATCCGGTCCCGAATTCCTCACCACAAATTGGGTCTTAAAATTACTTACAGTAACTTCCGCTTCACGTGTGACATCACAAGGCACAAAGGCGCACTTCCCGTTTGGATAGAGGGTATTTACTTCTTGCTCTAACTTTTTCCCTTCATCTTTGTTACCTATGTTTGCAAATTAGGACCCAAAATTCAGCAATGCATAATAAACACATGTACATGTATATAACTAAATTTACCAAAAGAGGTAATAGTTTACCTTCCGGTGCACAAAACACAACTGAAGCGTCGCAACTGGCTGAAAATGTGCAAAAATCATCATCCGTTTCCAACTACAGTGTAGATAACGTTTTCATTTAAAATTTATAATCATAAGTATGACTTACCAAATAAACGTACACATCCCTCCCCAATGCCTCTTGATCCACCTGTCACAATAACAACCTTATTTTTCAAAGTATCATTGGACGCCATTTTGTTTGTCCTTGGTAATTTTCACTAGTATTGTGATTATGAAATGGCGTTGAATTCCACACTAGCATGCCAATATCATATTGCCAAGGCCGTTATGGTATTTAACTGGGCGATGGTTGCAAGCAAATTTGAACCATGTTCATGCTATCAAATGTGGAGGACGAGCCAAAATAAATAAAAGATTCGACATTAGACTTTGCCATCATTACGAACAGAGGTAAAGAGATAGTGACTGTGATTCATTACAAATTTTCGGAGCATACCAAAAGTATTGGCCAGATTCGGAAAACTACAGTAGATAAGCTTGCATGTCAGAATTATTTTTCCAGTTTTCAATTTGTATATAGGCTTATTAGTTTTCTTTATATTTCAGCTCAATTTTAACATAATGTGTTTAAACAGCCCGATGATGCCTTCAATAACTAACTCGTTGTATTTGAGTCATGGAAGTGCAATGTTTTGCATACAAAAAACACTTACACGTATTATACCATCTTGAAAAAAAGCGCGGGTTGGGGGTAAGAACCAGCAAAATGTTGAGAAATAATGAAGAAAGTGAAGGGGGTTGGTGAGGCAAATGATGATGTTATCATAACTACATTGTATTTTATAAAACAGTGTCGAGTTATCCATCATTTGCGTTTCAATTTTGAAAATATTCATATCATTCACAGCATTATAACTTATTGCGAGAAAAATCATAATTTCTATTTAATTGTTTTAATTGGGAGACTATTTGAACGTTTCCATAATGACTAATTATTTATAAAAGGGATGTAGCCATACAAAGTATATGGTATCTTAATATTTTTGTAACTAAGCTAATATCCTGCAAATTACCAACTTTCATTTTCTAATCTATCGAACATACAGTAATTTGAACAATGTACAGTGTGGGTGTCAACAACACACAAACAAACACAACATTACAAATTAAAACCATGAATTTTAATGAATGAATTTCAATCGACTGCACAATATCAAAACTAAAAACCTTAGCTGAAGTAACAAATTTCATTAATTGAATTTCTTTGGTAAATCTCATCGATCCTAGTCGTGGAAGCATTTGCTCAGTTTCTTGATCATTAACCGAGTTTGCTTGGTACAGTATGTCTACCAAAAAAATCCAGTTAGTAGGTCCCGATTTTGATGAGCCATGATTACAGGCTTACACAACTTGGGACGACTTTTAAAATTAAAATGAAAACAGCATTCTTCTTCATGTAGAAAAGAAAGCATCTTCGACAATAATGGTAACTACTGCCAATAGCTCAGCACTGCAGGCACTGTTATCAATAGCTGACCTCCTGCTTCACTCAGCAACTTGTCCCATTGGTTTCATCTCTGGTGAAACCTAAAATATACACATTTTACGGTCAATATCAAGTGTCATTGAAAATAAGCCATATGATCGTTTGTGGGTGTCGTACTTTAAACTGGCACCCAGTGGTTTCCACTACATCTTCTATCGTTACACCCTCGGCAACTTCTGTCAGTGTAAGTCCTTCTTCTTGGTCAACCTCAAAAACTGCCTGTTGGAAATCAAACAGAAATCTTCCAAATAGTGTATTTACTACCGATTCAATAAGTCCTGATAATGTAAACCACATACCTTTTCAGTGATTATTAAATCTACGCAAGATTTACCAGTGAGTGGTAAGGAACATGACTCAAGAATTTTGGGCGAACCATCCTAAAAGTCAAAGTAGAAATCAAAATTTTGCATCACGATATCAGTAACAGATAATGTTATAAAAAATGCGGGAATTTTTATACTTTTGCAGCATGTTCCATAGTCACGACAACCTTTGTGCCGTAAGCAGCAACTAGATCCATTGCTCCACCCATCCCTTTGACTAGTTTACCCTAAACATTGCATTTTGACATTATATAGATTTACGAAATACATGTATTGCAATATATGCAAATTTGTTCTTGGCAACAGATCAATCACTCACTGGAATCATCCAGTTAGCCAAATCACCATACTGTGACACTTCCATCGCACCCAACATTGTAAGATTGATATGGCCACTGAAAATATAACGCAAATAAATTAGAAATAAAAAGCAGGTTTCACGACGGGAACAAAACGTAAAACGAAAACTTAAGCTCTCCTACCCTCTAATCATTGCAAAGGAATCATCACTCGAAAAATAGGAAGCGCCTGGCAAAACAGTGACTGTTTCCTTTCCAGCATTAATAAGATCCGGATCAACATGACTTTCTTCCGGGAATGGACCCTGTAAAGAATATCTTTGCTAATAACAAAATTTATCAGGACAAATACAGGATGAAGTATAAACAAAAATCTTACAAGTCCTAAAATTCCATTTTCACTCTGGAGGTGCACAGTGATTCCCTTAGGGATGTAATTACTGGCCAGCATTGGAATGCCAATCCCCAAATTAGCTAGACAATGGTTAAGTAAATTACTGGCTTTACAACAACTTACACAAAACAAAAAAATGAAAAATAGAAATCTAGCAAAATCAAGACTTCTAAGACAACTAGAATAATTCTTGACAAAATGCTTTTAAATTAAAAAATCACTTTTCAAGGATACCGTACATCCCATCTTTGAACTCCAAAGCAGCACGTCTTATAATTCGCTCCCTTAGAGCAGCAGCTGGATTTTTCGGTTGAGGTTTTGATTCAGATTTTTTCAACGTCAATTTCTAAATTACAACGAAACTTTGCTGTGGCAAAAATCTAAAACAGTTGACAGAAAACATTAAGCAGATCTCCCTACTTCAATTCTTTTTTCGTAGTTTGCTCCTTGAATTATTCGGTGAACAAAAATGTTTGGAATATGAACGTCCTCTGGAGGAATCGTACCAACATCCACAATTTCTTCCACCTAAGAAGTATTGAACAGTGGTTTACATGAGCTATGGAATATTGCTGGCACCAATAAAATATAGGATTTAGGACCTCAGCAATTGTGATTTTCGCTGCTTTGCACATTGCTGGATTAAAATTGCGAGCTGCTTTCCTAAAACATTAAAATTGCAGTAATGGTTTCACCATTATTTAAGACATTTATTTAGCACGGGTTTCGTCATTGTGGATACAAGATCTTTTACCTGAATATTAGATTTCCTGCTCTATCTGCTTTCCATGCTTTCACAATAGCATAATCGCCGGTAATGGCTTCTTCCATGATGTAATCACGGCCATTGAACATACGAGCCTCTCGTGACTCGCTTGCAATAGCAACTTTCTTATCGGCACCATACTTGATTGGGGCACCACCTTCGTGAACCAATGTTCCAAAGGCAGTGGGGGTAAAGAAGGCTGGAATCCCAGCTCCTCCAGCACGTATCCTTTCAGCTAGAGTTCCCTATAATTTTAAAACAACAAATAAAGTTGCAGGTTGAATTACAATTAATCACAATTACAACCTGACAATTGACCGAACCTGAGGCGTTAATTCCAATTCTAATTCCCCGGTGAGATATTGTCTCTCAAATTCAGCATTTTCTCCCACATAGGACGAAATCATCCGTTTGATCTGAAAGTTTCAAATACTTTCATATAGCAACAAACAAGCATTAATCCTAGCAGTATTGCTTATAGGCTTGTTTGTTACAGTATATTGTCCTTCTGGATAAGTTTTTTTTTCATTTTGGCTGGCTTTCTAATTGCATGCAATAAATGAGCAGAAGAATACTTTCCTTCCATTACGAAGCTGTCAAATTTCAAATTTCTGCAATACAATATTAGGTATTCTTTGAGCAAGACTGAAATATCATACCTGCTTATTGGCCAAAAGTAGGCCAAGGCCAAAGTTATCCACACCAGCATTGTTGCTAACCACCGTCAAATCATTTATTTTGGACTGGACCAACGCACCGATCAAATTTTCGGGGATGCCGCATAATCCAAACCCTGAATTCATTGGCATTTATTTAATCATTTATTTTTCTCACAAACAAATAATTCACCCAATACATAATTGAAAAGATCAATGCACTACTTGCAGCTCTAACTTACCACCGACTAATAATTTACAACCACTGGGAATATCTTTAACCGCCTCGTTTGGACTGTCGTAAAACTTGACATTGCGTCTGGCACTTGTTGAAAAATAAGCACCAATAATCTAAAATAAATTAATTGAATATGAATAAAAATATGAACCAAGAAATATCAAACCAACCAGACTAGGGCCTACAGCTGTACCCAATTAGGTAGGCGTTTCAGGCCATCGTAAGGATTTCAGAGAGTGACAAGAAGAAAAACCAAACAAACCGGAATGCCAGAATGATGCTTGTGGAGTAGAAATATGCTTTTCGCCTGAGAATTGCACAAGAATCGCCTAAACGATGCCATTTACGCATACACCGTAATAAAATACTAATAAAAAAATCACAGTCCGAAGTTTCATTGACAAGGTCTCCGCTAGATGGCAGGCTCGGCATGGCAGTTCAAGTGATCCCATAATGCAATGCGAAAGTGAAAACAGTTCAAAGCGGAAAATTCATATTTCAAGCCAAATATTCTTGTCAATTTCCGTCAGTAGTCGACGTTTACTGATACGGAAATTTTAAAAAAGTAGATGAATATGAATATTGGGTATTCTTTTCCACGCAAAATCAATCTATGTAAAAAGTAGTTTTCGATGAAAAATTCTGAACCTGTTTTTTTTTTTCATTTTGGCTGGCTTTCTAATTGCAATAAAAGAGCGCAGAAGAATACTTTCCTTCTATTATGAAGTTGTCACATTTCAAATTTCTGCAATACAATATTTGGTATTCTTTGAGCAAGACTGAAATATGATACCTGCTGGTATGGTATCATACCAGTTAATTAAGATAAAGGACATTATTGCGCAAGAAGTAAAACGCGGAAACACCCGGATGCTAATTTGCATAACTTAATCGCAAGCAATTAAGCTCAGCACGTGTCGTCAATACTTTTTCCTGCAAAATGCACCGGAGGCGTGGTGGGTAATGTGTCGCAAATTGTTAACCATTGTAAAAGTTGAATTAACCTTTGTAAAAGCTGATTTTCTCTCCAATTAACATTGATAACAACCGCTAAACATGGACCGATTACTTTCGCTGAAGAAAGATGCCTATCAAGAAATTCACCCTGCAAGTCGTTCGCCACAATCTGAAAATCGAATCGAAAACCCCCGTCCCGTCTCGCTCTCACTCTCGAGTGCACCCAGGAATAAACGGCCTCAAAGATCAGCCAGTTATGATCATTTCGATCGATTCATCCCCAAAAGGCAAAGCGACTTTGCCGGAGAAATGGTGCAGTTCAAGATATCTCATAAAGACGACACGATCGACGCACGTGGTGAGACCTCCGGACAACAGGAGGCCAAGAGCCCTTATAAGATCAACAAGGACCGAGCTGTCTACCTGGAGAAGATGCATCACCTGTGTGGCAAGCCCATCGAAAGCAAGCTGTTCGAATTTAAAAGCCAGAAAAACAACCCTCGTAAGAAAGTTGAGATTGACCTACGTGTTAGCATATGTTACAACTGTCACGCAATCATTACTTTCGTTATGTGAACAGATAACAGGGATGCTGGAGGTGCTGGAGCTTATCCAGACTTACATCAGGATGGATTGCTGTACAGAAAATTGCCAGAAAACCCCGAACAAATCTTTGACGTGTCCCCTTGCGTCCCGTTGGATGAGCCAATGAGTTAGTTAATTTCAACATAATTTCATGCTTGATATGGATTCCGATTTACTCGTGGAATTGCATGACCATGGTATCATCATGACGAATGCACCATAGGCGTGGATGCTATATTTGGTCTTGTTGCATGACATCATGCTTTTAATAGCACGACGTTTCGGCGAATAAACGCCTTCATCAGGTGCTAGATTTAATGAAGAAGTTGTTCAAATC
>JAQFYZ010002182.1:0-18364 GCA_034695085.1 Cylindroiulus punctatus
TGGGGGGGCCCGGCCCCAAGAAAATTATCTTTGGGGGGGCCGAAGGGACCTGGGCCAATAGGAGTTGGCGCCAGTGCTGGATAATATTTGCAGCTCGGATAATATTTGTATTAGGGGTAAGTTGAGTAATTTCCCTCGCAAGAAATCGTCTCATGAATTAATGACTCGAAGTTTAGATGTCGCTAACTAAGAAAAAGCTTATTAACATCACTATGTTTACTCGCAAGTTTTAGCCGTTATGCATAAATCTTTAGTACGCCATACAAGTCATTAGAAATGTTAGCTTTACATGCAAGTCCAATCAGGTGGCGTCACGTTGCTAAGTACCCAGAATCATCTGCTTCATAATAATGCAGCATTGACCTTAGGGTGTGGTCTATCTAATTTTGCAAAAAGCAGCTACAACAACTTTTCCCTTACGTGGCTTGAATCAAACCCAAGTATACTAAGATCATTATCAAAGCAACTAAACTCATGTCATATATAGGTATGGCATTTTGTCAAACAGATTAGTTTAAATTACCTAAATCCCCCGCCACATACCAATGATAACTGGCTACTAGCGAATATCTTTGTAAACTAATAATCATAAGGCGTGGTAAAGATTGTATGTAAACGTAGTACATTTCACGCACAAGAATAGACTAAGGAAAAAAAGAATGTTTATATGGAATTTTTCTTGTTTTTCGCCGCTCCGCCATCAACACAATGAGAAGGTGATTTTCTCCTTGCATTACATTTTAGGTTAGTTGAAGCCAGAATAGGATAAACACAAAAAAGGATAAATTCCGATAACTAGGATTAGTTGAGAAGTATATAGTTGGAGTATGTGCATTCGTTTTGTGGACATTTAGAGCAGTAAAAATACCATAGTTAATCCGAAAGAATTTAAATTTAAAAAAAAAAAAAAAAAAAAAAAAATCAACTGCATTTCAGGACGGAATTAAATAGGAAAGTGGTGTCCAAGTGCACTTTGATCGACGTTTTCCTCGTCCTTTGGTCGTTAACGTGGCCAGCGTTTTTTCTCGTTTTAGCTTCTAATGCAGTTGACCACCGAGTGGCCGTCTGACAGCATCGACGCAGTTTGATGTTGACGCTTCTTCGGCCACCTTCCGAGATTAAATTAATGGAAAAAGAATAAGGTCAGCTTTTTCCTTTGTGGTTTATAATGATTGCTCATTTCGGACGTTAGACGAGAGTGGCGTTTTGATAACGCCGCTCGCGAGTAGCCATCGATGGCGGCGCCTTTTTTTTATAAAGAAAACTCAGACGGACAGCGGACAGTGGTCATCGAGGAAGAATGAAAATAGCAGAAGAGCCTTTGTGTTGTCCAGCCTCAAAAGAATGCGCAGATTAGAAAAAAAAATAGCACGACGATGGTCCCAGCCATTATTGCGTTTGCCGAGCGAATTGCACGGACGACTGTCACGTCCAATAACAGGAGCGCCGTCATCCAATTTGGACCCAACACTTCTAATCTCGTCTCGATTGTCTCCCGCCTTGGCAACAATCGCTTTAGACAAGTTGTCGTTTTGTTAATGCCAAGTCACGCTAATTTATTAAGTTTTCGGGATATTCGCGCAGCCCGACCATTTCATTATCACATTTAGAGGGAATTTGCGCGACAAAGTAGGTCAACTGCAAAATGCTGGGTTAGACTACAGGTGGCGCAGGATAAGGAGGTCTTAAGTAGGGGACGTTGAAGTATACGCATTATGTTTTAAGAAGCATATTTTCACACTCCCTCTTTGTGCCAATTTTGAAACCAACCCAAGCATCTCCTCCCCTCTGAGTGATTTTCCCCTAACGGTTCCGACGTTGGCAGTGATTGCCCCTGTGTAGGGGGGTAGCCAATTGAAGTTTATGTTTGGAAATTAAAAAAAAGAAAAAGAAAAAAACTGATAAATATACAGATAAGTTAGTAAGCAATACACTTGTATATACTGTGTATATATTTTGTTCACATTCATAACAGTGAATAAATCTAACCCCAAAGATGCTGACCTGATAGGTTAATACATCATCATCATCATCCTAGGGAAAGCAGTACACTCTAAACGGAAAAAGTACAAATGTTGAGCCTTAAAGGAACAAACGTTTTGAAACTATACACACACCCTATGGGTACATACTGTATGTTGATTGCACGTGTACCTTTGCATGTGTTCCTAGGGGTGCATATGAGTCCACATTTGTATACATTCATATTGTACCTTGACGTACAAATAATAAAATCATTTACTCCCTTTGGGTACATATATGATAATTATTTGTACCTAATTTTCAACGCTTTCAGGTACATAAGCCCATGGCAAATGTACCCGAGGTACATTTGCATTTGTTTTTTCTTTTCTTTTGTTTTTCTTATTTTTGATTATTTTTGCAAAAACCACATGGGTACAGATGATGATCAAATGCATACATTCCATGGTGAAGGTCATTAGCAGACATCGATGTGAGTAATTTCTTAATGAAAAGGTATCCAAGTCCTATAATGGGGTGCAAATGTATATTTGTACCATACAAAAACTGTATTTGTACTTTTACAGTTTACAGTGTAGCGAAATAACAATGCTGACACGTGCGAGATAACCGTAGTATACATGTAGCCACAATTATCTTCTGTCTTACAAATTTCATTTTCGTTATGGTCAATTCTTCCGGCTAATTTGTCAGGCTTGCTACAAATACACTGTAGTTGCATCAGTAGCGCACATTTGAAAAACATTGTCAAACGTGTCAAAAGTCGAGGACAATGCGTATCTTCCCCGTCATTTCGGCAGTTCCTCTACCTAGATGTAGGTTCACCCATGACATATTCAGCATTCCGATTTACTGCAAAACGTTTCAATTTAACGTCTTTCGCTTACGTTTAAAACCTCCCCAGTGCTGCCGGGAGAGAATTGTCGACAATTTCGTCGTGTCAAGCGCCTTCCAGAGGGCTTCTTTAAAAGGACAGCTGGCATTATTGGATTTTATTTGCATTAATGAACTCTGTACAAACGCATTAACATGTACGTGTAGCGGTGGCACGCGTTGGTGAGAATACGCCAGGACTCCGTAGAAGTTGTCAACTCTAATGTCGCTGGAGAACGCAGTCGGAAAGCATAAGTACAACGTCGGTCTCATTAGTTTAATTGTAAGAGCTAATTAAGACGATGGTTACACTCGAACAACTCGACATGCCAGAACTGTTATTAATTCCGCGTGGACTAATGGCGGGCTTACGTGATTCGGAGACACGCAATTCACTAATTTCACTGCAGCTTCCTATTGACCGACTACATGGGCGACACGCTGGAGCGCCGTTGGTCGCACCTTCACGCACCCACAGCGCCCAAATTGCTGAAGGCATTAATGCGTAAGATTGCTCAACAATGGCTACTTTAGTTCTCCTCAAAACGAGAATGGCCAGCTTTGGTCGATGTCTATCGAAATGTCTGCTCATTTATCATCTTTGCACTGGGGACGTTCAAGTATTATGTCATCATTTCAGGTGAGGAAGTCAGACAGATGTTGACGTCTAATGATGGAAGTGAGGGTGTGTGGCCATCATTGCTATTGTATAAACAACTCCTTACTGCGTGTAGTGTTCAATTTTTTTTAACTTTATAAAACGTTGCTATCACAGTAGATAACAAATAGGGGAAAAAATCTTCGAAGTTTGTAATTGAAAATGTGTATTCCCGGTTTAATCCTACTGCCAAGAAAAATTTTTTTGCTCCCCGTCTTTAGTTGCAATTGTGAATGTAAAAATGCAACGGTTGTATAATGGATTGTTTGGAGAGGCTGACGTCTCCTATATTGTATGGTTTGGTGCATGTTGGCACTGGCTGATCCCTTCTTTTCTATTTAGTTTCTAGTCACCTGAAGAAGCTTATTGTAGCGAAACGTTGTGAGAATAAATATTGAAGACCGATCACTCTCTCTTACTTATTACTCTACCGGTTAAGAGAATATCATCATGAAATGGGGGAAAATTGATTGTTTCTTTATATAAATTTTGTATTATTTTTATTCGTGTATCACATGTGATACATCATGCAGTTATTAGTAAACTCAATTCAATTCAACTCAGTACCCTACTGTCAGTATTTTTAGTACCATGTGGAAGGGGGGTCTAGTCCATTAACCCAAGTTAAGTTCAAAGGGTACCACCATGTTGTGGCGGACACCAATTCCTTCAATTCCTTATAAACATTTGTAGAAAACTGTGTGAAAGTGTATGCAACACAATCTCTTACATTCAACATAAATTCGGTTTATAAATGTAGCCCACGTGTCTATCGAACGATATGTTCGTCCATAGAATGGTATAGACTTCTATTGGAATTTGATATCTCTTAAATCAGCTTTGCAGTTGGAAATTCGTCAAACGCAAGATTATTGAAATGTGAATGGGATTAGCAAGCGTTTGCAGAGAACGATCTCGCTAATAAGCATCTTTAGCTAGTTTGGATCTCAATCAGCTTCTTCGGTACACGTACATGTACAATGTACGAAACTGAACAATTTCCGTTATAAACTCTTCGTTCCTTAATTCTGCGGGGATTCGGGCTATTAATGAAGAGATTTTAGTGCGTTGGGATTCGACGTCGTATACGTTGACTTCATTTGCGAGCAAGTCTGCTGTCCCACAGCAACCTAAGTAAGATTTATTTAGAGGCCGCATTCATCCATTAGGATCGGCCATTTAACGATGCTCGGATTTTCGTTTAAAAGGTAACTCGAGTTAAGGCATCCGCGCCAAATTTCCCCTGGTGCCAGTAAAGACCAAATTTCCCGACAAAAATGAGGCTCGGAAAGCATGCACTTGATGGCGGAATCGTGATTTATGACTGGAAATGCATGCAATTCTCGGCACGAAATATCATCCTTCAGCCGTTAAAACTATTACAACCACAATTTCACCAGGTCTACGGCAGTTTTGACAACAATACGAGTTTTAAGAATGTTGTGGCTAGCATATCCACCCACATCAAACGAATGCAGTCTTTGTTTGTATAAAAGTGTCAACGTGTGACATTTGGAACATGTTCCAAAAATATGCTGACTGCTTGTGCATAAACTACGTCCATCAAAAGTCCACTTTGGACGTATTTTATACACAGCTTCTGGAAACGATTTCAGCGATGATGTTGAGTAATTTAAACAGATAAGTTTGGAAAACACGTAACCAAATTTAAAATGAACACGTATGACTTGTCAAAGACACTTAAATTGGGAATATAAATTTGTCAACGATTTATATATAGTACGGAGTATATATAGCATGTTTGTTGAGCAATTTTTTTATCATGTAGAGAACTTCTCGGAATTTCGATCGTTCGTATCGTATTTCATCGAAGTAAACACAAATAAATCTCTCGATTATTGTAAATGAGCCCTTCGCGATTATCACCGAGCAATTCAGCAAACACTAGATCGCTTTCGCTGGCATAAAATTTCCCAATCTAAGCGTATAAATTCCTCGTGGTTGTACACCGACGTGGATGCAAACCGTTAAACGAGCCAAACATTCCCTCTTGGCATGTTCATTGATAACCTCATTTTGTTTGTCTTATGATAAGATTAAACCCCAAATACATTTTCGGGCGGGATGCGCATAGCATTTTTCGTGATTTTTATGTTCCCACTTTTTCTCTCCTTCAGTTAACCACTCGCGTACAAACATCGTCATTTCAGGTTGATCTTAAGATCGACCAACGTATTCTCCAGAGATCGACGTATAAAACTAAGGTGCACGATGCTTTCAATTAAAACTATCATGAATCACCAATAACATTTTGAACGCAGATTTAGGTTAACGAGCTTTTCCATTAAGTTGTTTCGAACTGCTGGCATTAATTCTGCACCAAAGCCAAAGCTGGAATAACAAGTATGTGAGAGGTAAAGCCCCCCGTTCACAATGTTATGGAAATTCAAACAAACGTGGTTTGCAATATGCTTATACCATTAGTCGGAAATGTCGCGTGTTTAAAACTTATAATCAAGATGCGAAAATAGAGATGCTTTTCCAAAAATGTGTCCCTTGTAACTTAGTTGTTTTTTTAAATTTTTTTTTGGAATGATGGATCGTTTTAAGGATCACCCATTACATAATTACCTCTTCTAAAGTAAATATCCTTAATTAAAAAATAGAAAATTCAAAAAAAATGCTTTTATGCGTGCTATTTCCCCAACCGTCTAATAAAAATGCAAACACAAGCGTAAACACTGAAGCCATTAATGAAATAGACAAAGTGTTAATTCTACACTATGAGGTAAACCTACGAAAATAAAACGCAAATAACGCGCATTAGCCTAATTAAAGGTCAGAAGCTAAACGCGTGCAATTTGCGGGATTTGTGCTTTCATTTTTATTTCCTCCAAAGCCCTGGTTTTGGGTTTATAATGCTTATTTAAGAGTAGTGGCGTACCACGATGTCAGCCTAATCAAGCCGTTGATTTTATTTATAAAAATTATTCATTTAGCCCAGTACCGGTATGGATATTTTCCGTCGAACATAAATTGCATCCATGTTTACTTACTGTATTAGCTGCTGTACTAACAACGGCCCATTACGCCTTTAGTGATTTGAGAATTCGGCTAATGCGCTTCTTGGGACACTTCAAACTCGAAAATTGATTAGGCATATAACTCAAAAATAATGCATAAGTAAAGAGGCAATTTAAATACATAATCAGATGGAGGCAGCTGATGCACCATAATGAAATTCTGCCACGTTTTAATATCAAGAAAGAAAGCGGCGCATCATTCTCTTCTATAAAGCTGGTATACAGGGTGTGTTTCTCCTCTATTCTCACAACAAACTGTGACCATTGGCCGAAGCAAATCATTGAATGTCATGACGGGCCAAGATAAGTTGTTTAAATATTGAAGCACGAACTAACTGCCTGATTGCCAGTTTTATCACAGCTTTAAATTACTATGCAATAGTGGCACATATCTCAATATGTTGCACAAATCAACCCAAGTCATTGTGACCGTTGTGCCGAGCTTTGCACTAGCATCAAGTATAGGAATGTGACCCCCACCAACAAGTCGTTGTACTAAGATTAATTGTCAATTTGTTGCATGACCCAACAATCTCCTTATAAGGCTACGAGATAACCTGGTATTAGCAAACCCAGATAGACTACACACCCCAAGGTCCGTACATGTCACCACCAAGCGACAGACTAAGGCAAATCATGTAAACTCACATGCGAGTAACTTTATGCGAGGGAATTTTAAGGCTAACCAATTATTAATGCTTGTATGTAAACATGCTGTATAGTGTCGGCCTAACAACTAGGGTCAAATATATGCACACTGAATTAAGTTACACCTGTTTATCGGGGATTGGTCAATTCGCTCGACATCGTTGGTAAACAAACACCAGATCTACGCATGTGATCTATGAAAATTAACATTTTGGTGGCACAACCGTTCACTCTAATTAATCATTTAACGAGTTCGCGTCGTTTCATTTCAGAAATGGCGTCGAGTGCAATTTCGTTATTTAGGTCAACCAGAATTACGTCATTGCCAGATAGCCGCTAATGTCCCCTGGAAGCTACGCTTTGCGAGCCCTTTGTGGCCGCTGTGCAAGTTAGGTAATCACTACACGCCCAACTTTATGTTTTTGGATAACAAAACACTAATTCGGTGGAAGCGAGTCAACAGCACGCCCCTGTGCTTTTAAAGCCATAGCTTCTCTTCAGAAGGCCAGGATTCCACTGGAAAACGCCCATGGAGAGTGCATATGTCCTTCCAGCGAATTTTCCACTGTTTTTATGACCATCTCTTACAGTGGGCATCCGGCCCTAAAGGCCACAAGTGAAGTAACTTCTGGTAAAGAAATGCACAACACCAGGAAGATGCTCATTCACAGCTGTTCCATTTTGGGAATGCATGTAGTATGAGAAGTGACTTTCCAAGTTTCCAAGTCCATCAGTTTTACTTTCCTTGATTAGCTAACTGTTATTATTGTCATAACCATTATCGTCTTTCACCTTTGTTACACACATTCAGCAGGCAAGACCAAAATTTAACTACAACTGTATAGTTCTCTCAATTTCGACTCAATTTCAAATACAGTACGTGTACATGTAAGCCTGGAGGTTGTTGGGTTATGCAACACACTGGCTACTGCAGGCATGCACTGCACCGAGTAAACATCATGCATGTGTATGTATTCATAAAATAATAAGCTGAGGAAATTAAGGATGGTTGGATGAAGTAGGTAAGCAAATGGCAAATGAGATTCAGCATGGCTCCTGGGAAGCGCTGCTTGGCAGAGATGTGCCATGTATATACTGTAGTTCGAGTCAGAAATGGCTCAACGAAACAGCAACATTAATATGCATCTCCTTCGGTAATGTAACCGAATCTAGTACACATATTGTATGTGTAATGGGGTAATAACGCGAGCTAGTAGGACGTATATGTTAGCCCTATAACCTGCCGTTATGGCGTGCATCTCGCTTTTTATGGCAGTTTACCACGAAGGTCCGAATTTTATCATCGCCGTGTTTTAATAAACATATGTCAGTATAAGCTCGCCTTACTTGATATCAGCGCGCACGAAATTACCCACCTCTTCAAAGTTACGAATTTGCGAAAACACAGCAGTGGTGCCTACAGCATTTTGAAACTCAGATTTGCTGATTTTTGGCAATATGAAAGGCAAGGTAATGGGACCAACAAGCT
This sequence comes from Cylindroiulus punctatus, assembly GCA_034695085.1. Taxonomy (NCBI): domain Eukaryota; kingdom Metazoa; phylum Arthropoda; class Diplopoda; order Julida; family Julidae; genus Cylindroiulus; species Cylindroiulus punctatus. The sequence continues at coordinate 8,696 of JAQFYZ010002182.1, forward strand.
TAGATCATTTCATAGTTGTTTTATCGTTTAGCTAACCTTCAAAATAAAAAACACTGCATTAGAAAATCCATTTTCGGATTAAGGTGAGCAGGGCTATTGTTTAAAACTTGAAAGCTTCGCAGAAAGTCAGCTGCAATTAAGAGAGAATCTGCAATAAATGATTGCAATCTACACCGCTGCCAATTTAAAAAAAACTACAAACCACGAATACTATACAACCTGATAAGTGCTTATGCAGTGATTTTTTTAAAGCTAGCCATTTACTCTGGCATCTTTTTGTCATAAATAATAGGTGTAGTTGCCTATAACGTGTATTATACGATATTTCGAATAACTACATGATACCCGTTTACTAAGTAACTCTTACACAAACATGTTCATCTTTACTTTAGTTGAGTATATTTCTTTGATAATCAGCATGGGGCCCGATTCATGTCAACTCAAACCAAGAAAGTTAAAGCCGAAGCCAATAGCATCTACAAAAACATGTACTTTTTTATGTGTACGCGTTTACTGTGTCTGTGGTACAGAGGATTAAAACCTTATGCATCGAAGCTCAAACAACCAACAGATCAAATGCATTGCAAACTTAGTTGAAATGTGCCATATCTGTTTTCTAAAAATTATGATAGACCACACCCCCAAGGGGCCAAGGTCTGTGTTGCCCTTTCATGATGCAGAGTTCCACGTAAACACAACGAATGAACTTAAAACAAAAAAGTATATTTAGTGATGTGCTTATACAATTTTTAATGGTAAGGTTTTGCACTATAGACCCATTAACCAGGAAAGTATAAACATGAAAACTATATTTCATATAATAAATACAATTTTAATATATAGTCTAGACAGTTTTGACAATTATTTTCAGTTCAAATTTGTCGATATTTTGCCAAGATCATAGTTTGTGTCGACAAAGCTCCATATTGGAAACGATTTCCTACCATTTTACGTACTAAGCAGAAAGTATTCAATCTAATTTAACAACCAAAATGATCCCTTTACCCACCAGCTTGTGTAAAGTCGTAAATGCGATATAACTGACTAGACAACTTAAATTTCGATGTTCAATGCAACGGTTCACTCACCGCGTGTTCTTGGTTTTCAAAAAAACTGCTATAGGGTTCATTTGCTTTTTGAGCAGTTCCAATGGAAATAAAGCATAGAGCGACCTTATGGCCCATTTAGATACCGAGATACTTTCTCGTTATACGAGCTCAGAAATGGGAAAAGCAGTTTGGACCACTCGCAAACTGTTCGCCTGTACTGGCGTTTATTACCAGTTAAGCAGAAACTACCTTAGCTGACCACTGGTCACCTTGGCAGCGGAAAAATCCGCTGGTAATTGGGAAAAAAAACAACCGAGACTGAGGAAATGGGATTAATCCATTGAAGGTGGAGCCAAGTCAGTGGAGTTAACCCCAAATAAACTCCAGCTATTTAATATCTCGAACACGTTTTTTTTCCACGCCGAAATTGCTAAGAAATATGAACCCCGTGGTCATAGGCGAGTGTCGCATCCGTATAGGCCATCCAGTACACGAACCTGTAAATCCCCAGTTATTTAATAAATGTACCGTTGCTGTCTTACACGAGGTTAAGACTGGCGCAGAAAAAGAGCTTAATAAATATAAAAGTGCATTAGCGATATATGAATCGACTAGACTGGCAGCAAAAATTGCGAAGTCTGGCATCATTGCTGCATTCGCGTTAAAAATGCATCCTCCGGTTAGGCAGTCTGCTTCCTAAATGATTAAATCTCACGTTATACCTAGGAGCTGAACCTGTCAGCATCACTTCATTGCGGCCTTAGAAATGTGAAAACGGTTTGATGGAAATCGGAAATTAAAGCGTAAAAAAGTTTTAAAAAAACAGGCCTTTATCGTTAATGAGAAGATCGCAAATTAGCAACACTGGTAGAAAAAAGGACCACATTGGCTATCATGCAAATATCATGACAGAGTTAATCAGACAGGACTGCCCCTCCTTAAAATGGTCTCAATAGCACAAATATGTCATTATGTATTTTACGTGATAATGTCAGTATATCAAATCATGAACTAGGTATCCCAGGATGTCACCAGAATTGATGCTGAACCATTCCTACAAGGTCATTGAAAATGTTATCGCGTAAGAGCAGATAACTCTGCATGTACATGTAATTTGAACGTTGTAGAGAAAGACGAATTTGGTCAAAACTATTTATCTACGAGTAGCATGAAAACTTTTCGCGAATTTATTTCAAAGTTCCAATCCTGTTAGTGATATACAAACTTGTACTGCAATTGTGCATAATGCTCAAGTACAAAATGCAAGGCTTTGTTATCACTGGCATACAGTACGAGCATAATTGGGACCGTCTTAGCTTCACTGCCATGCTGCGAAGCTGTGCAACCGTGTACCAAACCTGCCATATAATAAATTCAAAATAAGTTAACAGAATCGTTTTCTAGTCTCACAACAGATTTTTGCTAATCTCATCGTCCTCCTGTACAGCTTTCAGATTGGTACAAATGCTTTAAATTCAGTACATAAGATACATTTTTCAAAGACCTTGATTAAATCAGTTCTGGGGACTAGGTCAAAGGTATTGATTCCCATCTCCAATATCCCCAAAGTGACTCTTCAACACCTGTACGAGTCCACTGGAAGAAGTAGTGATGTTGCATTGAAGGTTGGGGGTGGTCCAACCCCATAAACATACATGTATGTTTCAGGTTTAGACCTGTAGAATCCCAACAGACTCACGCTCCCTGCATGCAGATGTCAGTTTGCGTTACCTTTTTTAATGAACTTTCGTTAAAACTTTTCTCGCTAATTAGCAACAACCAACCACTCGAGTTCTTTTCCCGGTTTGACAAATGCTCGATGGTATGCAAATATAAGGGCAATTAAAAGGGAGCTGAGAGCGTTTATAGCCTTTAACTGGAAAAGCGAAAATCCCGTTAAGTATATGGCGGTTCATTTATGGCTTTCCCCATTATTAATTGGCGACGTGACTGACCGGTCGATCGGCGGATCTATTGTCCTATAGGTTATATTATTTGCATGCCATATGTGCCAGTTACACGCCGATAATCACCCGAGGGTCCTCGCCGAGGACCCGGCTGACCCTGGTCCCTTAAACGTCATCACGTCGCACGGAAAATAGAAAATTAACATACAAAACGGGCGACAATTTTATTTACCCTCTATCAATTAAAAGGGCGAAAAGCGATGGACTTTTAACGAGCGAATCAAAATTTCAAGTTGGGCGAAAACTGAATTTGCTGACCGACTGAAGCATAAAGAGCGTAAATGAGTTAGTGGATAATCATTAAATTGATTATCTCCATCGTGTCTGGAGGCCATCATTTGGACGGTCAATCACTTTATACTCAGCATCTCTGTCTATGACAGCTGGAGTACAGTCTGAGATCGATCTCGGGTGTGATCTGGCATCCAGCTAATTTTGCTATATCCATGATTTCTAATTACCACCAACTAGTGCAGTAATTCATGCCAGGCTCAACAGTTGAACCGCTACCTGGGCCCAAGTTCACAAATACTGTTAGAGTTGATGAATCTGAGAGATAGCCTTAGGAGTTGAGAATTTTGTGTCATTAAACACTGACTATAAAAGTTTGAAACCTCAGCTCGACGCAGATATACAGTACTTCAGATTCATCAACGCTTCACACTAGTTATTTTTTAATGAAATCAGGCCTCAATGCAGTGATGTCAGTTTTTTAAGGATTAATTAGGTATGCAGTAGTTTTTTACCATCCTAAATAAGATAATTCGCATTATGCATAATTGTTTATAGGGCTTGAGCTTGTTTCTTGTAATGTTCTGTTTGCACACTGAATTTAATATGTGCCTGAAGGACATTTCGTTGCCTTAAAACATTACCATTTCCGTTTATTTTTCCTATCATCAATCCTGGATCAAATAAAGAGGCCTGATACCTGCCTTCAGAGGATTATGTTAAAAACAAAAATAATAAAGTTGAAAAACAGCCTCAAACACTGCTGAAGTTCTACCGCGAACGATGTGATCCCAGCCACCTGTTATTTAAGAACCATTGGATATTTCCAAATTCGGTCTTTTATATGTGAGAAATTGGGCAGAAGCCGGCATGTACGAGCATCCAACAAACGCGATCCTTACCAAATTTATACTGAAACAATTTATACTTAATGCAGCTCGAGGAAACTGGCAGAATGGATTTGCGACGTTCTTATGTTTATTCCGGCCCGTCTAGCAATAGCATCGTTACTATGTGTCTCTAACCACAAGTGTTATCAACTAGTTTTATAATCGAAGCTTACAGTAGGTAAATGTGCAAAACACTCGCAAATGCGAGGCACGAACTAACAATTTCTGAATTGCAACAATGTAAATCCCTGTACAAAAAGGGGTCATGCACAAATTATATCATTCGAGAAACATGTCACATTACTGTATATACGACTAAAGAGTTCGGCGATGTCATCACTTCGGAAATAACGTAAAAGTTCAGGTTATTAATCTGCTATATCAACTCCACACTCGTTCTTTAAGACTTATGCTATCAAAAACCTTCACCGTACCAGCAGGAAATAACGCAAAACTTTGAGAAAACCCCGTCTCAACCGTCCTTATTTTGCATAAAATTCGTTTTTTATATCAGCAAAAACGCCTATCTTTTTTTTATGTAGGGAGCATGCTATTGTTGAATTGTTATCAAAGTCGACGCCACCAAAACACCAAATATCGTATTCAGTGGCGCCATGACACACGAGATGCAAGCTTAAAGGGTTCAGAAGAGCCATGAATAATTTCCCATACAATACATGTACATGTATATATAGCGAACATATACGAATTCTTCCCATATCTATACCATCCACACGCCACAAGTTACCCAAGTCAATATCATCTAAATTTACACGCGAACAACTACACCGTTTTAAATGTGCAAAAACGCTATTGGTGGTAATTATAAAATTTTCTGGTTAAAAATAACGTACTGTACATATACATGTAGGAGCACGCATATTCCCTCCTCATGATATGGTGTAACTGTGACAGATATTTCACATGTCACCAAAATGATGCAGCAATAATTCGTATTTTCCTTTCTGCTATGAATTTTCCTCTCACACATAACAGAATTTAAATTGCATGTTCTGAGCGTTTATCCCATTTAAATACGACTCAGAGCGACATGCAAACATTAAATGACATGATTCCTACAGTGTACGTAGGCTATATTGATTAGAATAAACATGAATTCGCAACTGAATTTAACGAATGAAATATTCGATGTCCTAATTTTAATGCCACCATTAAAAGTATTGAATTAGAGACAGAATCCAAACACGCTTCAGGCCTTCCCAATATTTGACCAGGTAATTATTTAGATTGCTACAAACTAGTCTCTTGTCTATCAAACGGCGTATTTAGCGAAATTATACAGTTCTCCCCTAGTTTCCTACTTATTTTTGAAGTTAATAGACATTAATTACATAGACCTACCCCAAATGAGTGACTTGGTGTTAGGTAATATAAAGATATCGTCGCACCTGTTCAGCAGTTTGTCCATATTCAGTTGGTCTATTTCCTTACACTTCCCATTCAAAAAATTGAAAATGTTGAATTTCAATAGTTTTTCAAATTTTACAAATTCTTAAACTTCTAAGTTCCTGCAACATTTCCGTTACATTCAATACTTTCAAAATGCTCGCTGATACAACACCCATTTCCACATTTTCAATTCAGCAAAAACCAGTTTGCTTTCGACGTGCCTCAAGGGTTAAATGGGACCGTAAATTTATCGATAGAAAGTTATTTCATATTTCCACAACTTATGGGAATCGTGATTCATTCTTTTTGCAGCGTTCCGCCATTTTTCAGGTAATGCATTGTTCTTGAACTTTCCCATAAAACCAATAAAGTTTTGCCTTCTAAATATTTTAAGCTTCGGTGCAATATCATTATCGCGTGAACTGCATTGTTTTTAACAGCATGTGTTGTGATACGAACCGTAGTGTTATTCAGAACTGACTCAGGAATGCATAGACATGCGGGAAACACGTTGTTTTCTGCGGAATGCAATAACGTGTCAAAGTACAGGGTGGTCCGTAAGTCGGTGTATTCCAGTGTCCTGAAAGGACAACCTGTCAACTTGCCATACGATGCAATGCGACAAACATCGGATATTTCACGACGTTCCAGCGCTGAAATTCACCCCTTTGTACGTCGCATTATCATGCTTGACCCCACACAAGCATCCCATAATAACACCCCCAGAAAGCGACCATACATCCCATAATAAACGCGTCGCTTCAAATTGCACGAAATTGAACAATTCCTGTGCGCCTGGGCGACGCATCAAATTCAATCTGAAACGTAATAAGGATGGACGACGATGCGCTCAAAAAACCAAATAACTCGGCAAGGGTTGAACGACCTGCCCTAAAATTGCGGCCTATACATGTGTAGGGATGGACAGTTCGTGCGGCTAATACTCGAGAACAAAACTTAACAGAATATCAATTAGCTAGCACTGTTGTCCATTACATCGACTTAGTGAATTGTAGTACCAGACGTTCAAGTATTATGTCATCAGCATCTTGGGATGAAATGCTCACGTTATGATGACCGGTCATATGCCGGGTTAGTATTTTATGAAAATTTGGGTAACTAGATTAAGCCAGCAATGGCGGCCACGCTTATTTTCTACGAAGCCTGTTATGGATAGTTTTAGGTTAGGTTAGGTCAGAACTGGCCCCCTGGACACCCCTTTGACCAAACCTAACCTAACATGACCCAACCTAACCTAAAACTATCCCTAACAGGCCGAGTCAGGCTCCGTAGAAAAAAAGCGTGGCCGCCATTGTTGGCTTATTCTGAAGAGTTACGAAAATTTGGATTACGCACCATGATGTTTTGATCACATAATTTGAACGACCCCAATGAAGGGACATTTTTAGCGTTGTACCATGTCTTCGTACCATGTACCATTATCTTTTGAGGTTGGGGGTGGGTGTAGTTATGCAAAGAATGACGCCTCACGACCAGGGATCAGGGTCAATCAAATGCCGAGTAATCATTATTAGTACACGTAAATGTGGGTCAAAATCCAGCATTTGTCAGGCTGTTAGTCTCAAAATTGAACACGTGCTTTCGGGTGACTAAATTCCTCATTTCAGATTTCGTTTGATAAACTTCTCGTTCAATTCGGTCGCAGCACTACGAACGTTTTAGCAAGTTGGCCAATATCAGACACTTAGTGTAGCACACTGAACGTTATTTAACGTTTAATAAAATCACAAACGTTAACTTAAACTTTCGGTTATGTGCCCCTGACCCTGCATGTGACTAACCCATTTTCGATTCGCACGCGTATCCATTCTGGGGGAAATTTTTCCAAATCGCACCGTGCATGCATGGCTAATGTAGATCTACATTTCTGATTAAGTTTCACAAAATTTTCGCTAAATTTCACATTTTTTCGGTCGACGGTTATGTCCATCACGCGGGAGTTGTTAGAGGGTCATACACGGAAGCCACCCCCATGTCGTCACTTTGTCGTGACATGATATTGAGCGTCCCCAATGGAGCAGTTTCCCAAAAAACTTGAAATTAAGCCAGTCGTCCATTCTTACTTTGAAAGTGGAGCAGCAGCAGCAGGATCGTCGAAGGAGCGACGATCGCGGCCGTCATCCTCCCGGTCATTGCGGCGAAAAATCCAGGGGTCGGTCGCCGGTTTCGGCTCCGCTATCACCGCACAGATTCCCGGACGATCGTCGGCTATCCAAGAGGCGACGCTGGGTCGATCCTTGGCGAAAAATCCAGGGTCGAGTAGCCAAGACCAGCTCAGTGCTGGATCGGTGGCCCGAAAGTACGACGTCAAGAGCGAGCCAGATGCACCTCCTAGACAGGCCAGAAAAAGCGACAACCACCTTATGGTCTGGAGGAACGTTGTTGTAGCACGATCGGCGAGGAGCGACTACTGCGGCACTGCTGAGCGACTGGCATTTGCACCCAATCCGAATTTTCATCGATCCGAGCGGCGGCGCTGCTGTAGCGTCGACGGATTCGAGATCCGAAGGCTGTGGCCAGCAGTCTATGAAGGAGCCATCTGGTGGCTGCGGAGGATCGCCAGCTGCTGGCTACCGAACTTTCACCATCAGGGGGGAAAGCAGGCTCACCTTACCCCTGGTGGTGGAGGCCAACAACGGCGCCACCTGCGGGAGAGGTTGGGGGGAGTTGGTCAGAGGGGTGCACCCTAATTTGCACTCTGGGTCCAGGTAGTCCAGGTAGCGGCCAACGCTGCTCTGGAAGAAGGCCTTGGTGAAGATTCACTGTACATGAACCGTCAGTTTTGATGATCGAAGGTCAAAATATTTAAATATCCTAAAACAAGGTCAACACGACATCGTAATTCCAATTTGAAAACAAGTTAATGTAATTACAGATTTAGTTTCACGTTATACATGCCGGATTAGTTTGTGAAACTGCCTGGAAATTTAAGAGATTAAAGTTTCGAGTCAGTTAAAGGGTCTCAAAATGTCAGCATTTAGGAGCTCTGGGTAACTTTAGAATAAGCCAGCAATGGCGGCCACGCTTGTTTTCTACGGAGCCTGACTCAGCCTGTTAGGGATAGTTTTAGGTTAGGTTAGGTTAGGTTAGGTTGTGCGTTTCACAACATGATCGAAGGTCAAAATATTTAAATATCCCAAAACAAGGTCAAAACGACATCGTAATTGCAATTTGAAAACAAGTTAATGTAATTACAGATTTAGTTTCACGTTACATGCCGGATTAGTTTGTGAAAACTGCCTGGAAATTTAAGAGATTAAAGTTTCGAGTCAGTTAAAGGGTCTCAAATTAGAGTGTCAGAAAACACGAACCGAAAAACGTAACGAAATGTGTGACATCATCCTGACGTTGACATTCCCCAAATTCCGCCCGGTCTCCATATCACTGTGGAGAGACTGTCCGGAATTTGGTGACGTGAAGGTCAAGGCCGACGTCACACTTTTCGTTTTCAGTTTCAGTTCATGTTTTCTGACACAGTCTAATGTCAGCACATAGGAGCCGTGGGTAACTTTGGAATAAGCCAGCAATGGCGGCCACGCTTGTTTTCTACGAAGCCTGACTCAGTCTGTTATGGATAGTTTTAGGTTAGGTTAGGTTAGGTCAGGTTTGGTCAAAGGGGTGTCCAGGGGGCCTGTTCTGACCTAACCTGACCTAACCTAGCCTAAAACTATCCGGTAACAGGCTCCGTAGAAAACAAGCGTGGCCGCCATTGCTGGCTTATTCAAAAGAGTTACCGAGCCATGGACAAGGTGGAGGGCCAAAAACAAACTTATCGATAATGAAATCACAGGGTCAGCATTTAAGGTCGTCCGATTTTTGTTTATGTAAATGCTGCACTGCATATTGCATAATCCATGTAATGCAAGGAATTTAATGTTGTCGATGGTCAAACGAAATGCAGCGGAATTTCCTCCAATAGTCCAGCTACGTGGGCCATATTGCGTACAGGTTTCACTTTCTTGGCAAATCCATTTAAAAAAGTAATAAGTGGAAGCTAAAATGCGAAACGTCACGCCTACCCTATTGCCCCGTTTATGTTCTCAAGTTGGGGACGTTACGTGCGTTAAGTGGGCCAAAATCGACGCCATCTTGGCCACTTTG
>JAQFYZ010002183.1:0-18360 GCA_034695085.1 Cylindroiulus punctatus
ATTGCATGTTATTGGATTTTGGAATGCACTTGCGAAGAATAGCCATCGGAAATTCAATTTAGCAATGATGTTGATGTCCACAACAATGAAGTACAGGTAACCTCATTGTTGAACTTGTAAGAACTTGGGTTGATGGATTTCACCCCCTACAATAGTAACGCCATATCATATGTTATATGGCATGGTTTGCACCGTGTAGGGCAGAAAACCAGATTAAGGAGTAGAATAATTTTTCCGGCATATTGAAAGCACGCAATTAATTTATGGCCCCTCTTAACTGACACTAAACGGTGCAAACTGCATGGTGACAAGAGAAGTGTTAACGAAATCAGTTTGCTGCAACAGCCATTGAGAACCTGCAAGGACAAGCAGGATGGCTGCAGTTAAAATTTCAATTTCATATCGTAAGCTTGATTCACAAAACCATAATTACGATCAAGGTTGTGTCAATGTCACTGCCAGCCAAGTGCAGTGCCAGCAATGCTGCCTTGGCGCCGATCGTGCAGGAATGGCTGGGCAATAACAGCATAAAAATTCCGAAAATTGAAAAGAAAACCCATTAACCATTCTGGTAATTGTTGGTCAGCCCGCAAAGCGTTTCGTCTTGAATAACAATTTCTAAGCTAAATATTGCGCAACGAATGTGGTGCTCTATAAATGAAAACATGCTTCCATGTCAACATTTGCTTGCCTCATCACAGTTGTCTTACACCAAGCCCTCTCGTCTTTTTCAGAAGTGTGCTTAAAGTGCAAGCAGAAATCTACATTATCCTAAGTTTGTCTTCGAAGAGAGCTCAAGAAAGCATCGGCCATTTAAATGGCAGCAGAAAATCCATGGGGATTGCCTCCTGCTCAGGGCCTGTATAATCCGGCGTTGGAAAAGGAATCATGCGGAGTAGGATTCATTGTCAGCATAGATGGCATACCCTCCCACAAAGTAAGCAATGAAAAATGCATCCACAAAGTTACAAGAAAGTTGTTGGAAATGCCCGATTATCATTGATCCGATTGATGTACAGGTTCTCAGAGATGCCGAAACCATCTCACATCGAATGGAGCATCGAGGTGCGTGTGCTTGTGATAACGACACCGGAGATGGTGCAGGCGTAACGACTGCCATACCTCACGGACTTCTTTACAAAGTTATCAAGTAAGAATGGCGAATCTGCAACGAAATTCAAGCATCGATAACGTTGTTTTCACGCAATTGTATATGTAATGTTTTTTCCAGGGAACAACATAACCTGGAGCTTCCACCATCTGGCTCGTATGCTACAGGTCTTCTCTTCCTCGACCAACAGTCGGCACATACATGTGAACAGCTGTTCACTGAGCTTGCTGAAGAGTTAAACCTGCAGGTGAGTTGTAAATTCTGCATCTGAAGTCTAATTAATCATCGTTAATTGGGTTAAACTAAATGTAATTTGATCGTGCTTTTTAGGTGCTCTGTTGGAGAAACGTGCCTACAGATAACAGTGGTTTAGGAAGTGTGGCAAAGGGCAGCGAACCTTACATTCAGCAAGTTTTTGTGGTGGGACAGCAGGATGCAGCTGAATTCCGAAGGAAAGTAAGGAAAACCATCCATCAGTCTATTTTTAGTACAGCAGTATTTGTTTTAAAAAACACCCATTAACATGAATTAACACTCAGCTCCACTCCATGCAGTCATGTACTGTATAGACCTACAGGTATATTTGTTTTAGGAAAGAGCATTGGCCTAGCTAGCCAAGCGCTCTAAAACAAGAAAACATGAAATTCCTGAACATGTCTGTCATGAAATGAGCAAAAAAGAAAAAAAACCTAGTCGTCATTTTTTCCCCAAAGAATGCATGTAACTAAAGAATGCATACATGTATATGTGGGCCAGCAGCATTTTCATCTAAATTTAGAAATGTGGCTCAAACATCAACGAACTTAAAAATAGAAATAATGACATAAACATACTTGGTATTTGGCAACACGGACAGACTAAACAAAAAATGCAAGCTGTCAATTTGGATTTACCACTCCTTTATTGGCTCTGACGTTATTTTCGTTGCCAAAAAAATTGCGTAATTGGATTAAACCCTAAACAAAAAAAAATGATTAAAGAGCATGTTCTGCAATATATGCATGCTCATTGATATACGTGCAACAATGATTGACATGGTGGAAGCCTGAACTATTAATACCCACCAGGCTAGACAAATATTGTCATTGCTGTGCAAGATACCAGCATTTTGTATTCCTAAGCGCGAAAGCTTATACAGTACATGTATGTACGCCTACAACGTATTTTGAATTAAAAAGGTAAATTGCTTGCGGTTCATCGTCATGATGACCCAAAAACGAGATGAAATGCAGATTATCAATCATGATAAATGTATAATTTTTTATGAACTGCTTCTTACGTGTTGATAATTCAGATAAGATGCAAGACTCGTCTTTTGGCTTAGTGTCAACTAATGCATTATCACGTGGACAGCATGTTCCTGCGAAAGTCTTTTTTGTCGGCAGTTACATTTCAAAAACATTTCTAAAATTTAAGCATTTGATGGTAGCCTAAATTATGAGAACATAGATATAAATGTGGAATCTACAGGTCCCATCTTACATTGTCCCAGCATATAAGAATTATACGAAACTGTAGGCGTGCAGTATGATGTGTGCAGTACATGAGTAACTTCACATTGAAGAAGATATAGAACATTAAACATAATTTCATGATTTGCTAGATGTACCATTCTTCATTTTACTAGGTATTTATTCTCCGTAAACAAGCTACCCACACTATTACACAGCCTGGTAGAAGGTTCTACATCTGCAGCTTGTCGACAGAAACAATTGTATACAAGGTAATGGATCTTCATTGAAACCTTAATAAATTTTGCATAAACCCGTGCGTATTCGTCATAAAATAATTTTCATCTGTAGGGTCAATTCATGTCTTCACAACTATGGGACTACTTCTTGGATCTTCAAAATCCATTATTTGAAACGTACCTTGCTCTGGTACATGCTCGGTATTCTACAAACACTTTTCCTAATTGGGAAAGAGCTCACCCACTGAGGTAGTTTAATACTGAGTGACTAATTATCTTAAACGATGTTCAGACAAGTTCAAGCACAGTTGCTGGTAAAATTCTGCTTCAGAAGCATGGGATTGTCAACCTTTTCCTAAATGCTCGTCAGCTGGCAGTGATTGCCTGCGGATAGGGGCAGCGATTGCCAGCAAAATCAGAAATTAAATAAGTTTGTGTTGTCTGATCACGTTAGGCTGGGCACAAAAACTGCAAATAAAAATTTGAGGAAATTGTACACTATAAAGATGTTGAGCTCATTTGGAGCTGGGATTAGATATTAGCTGATTTGACTTTATTTTACATGTCAGCTCTAATAAGCGCAATATGCAAGTGAATTTTTTAGGAATCCATCCTACTTGGATGCTAATGCCGGATTTAAAGGCTTGTCTGAGAATCCCCCCATATTCTTATACACAATGCAGTGATCTGAATGCGGATAACATTAATGCCATTTTTGAAACAGGTTTTTGGCACATAACGGAGAAATTAACACACTGAGAGGAAATGTGAATTTCATGCAAGCCCGTGAAGGAGTAATGGAAAACAAATTGTTTGGAAACGATCTACGAAAATTGTATCCAGTTGTTGAACCTGATTTATCAGACTCTGGATCTGCTGATTGCGTGCTTGAGTTTCTAGTGATGGCAGGTGGCCGATCATTGCCAGAAGTGAGTATGAAATCACAAAACTAGATCAACATCCTACTCAAATCTATAACCAATGCATTATTATATGGGGATTAGGCTGTGATGACAATGGTGCCAGAAGCTTGGCAAAACGACACCTTGATGAACACTGAAAAAAAGAACTTCTATCGGTGGAGTGCTTGTGTCATGGAACCTTGGGATGGCCCAGGTGTGATTTAGGAATTTAATGAATTGATGGCTTATATGACCTTGATTGTTAATTGTGATAAATTATTTTCAACACATTTCTTCTTTCAAGCTTTGCTGACATTTACGGACGGGCGTTATATTGGCGCCATCTTAGATCGAAATGGCCTAAGACCTTCTCGCTATTATGTTACAAAGGACAATTACATGATCATGGCCAGCGAAGTGGGAGTTCTTGATGTTCCGCCGGAAAATATTTTAATAAAAGTAAGACAACTAAATGTGAAAACTTGTGAACCTTTTTAAATTCCCATCTACTAATAACAGAATTTGAAAAATAGGGGCGGCTTAAACCTGGCCGTATGCTTTTGGTTGACACTAAAGAAAAGGTATTCATCAGAGATGAGGAACTTAAACTGGATATTGCCAGATTAAGACCTCTCGACAAATGGCTTCAAGAAATGGTAAGAAGACGAGGCATTAATAACTACACCTGTACATGTACTTCCATGACATGTTTGGAATGATGGACTTCATATTTAGCGACAATTTGTTGTTTAGATCTCTCTTGAAGATTTGTATGCAGCTGATCACAATCAAGTGAATAACACCATACAAACGGTCGCGCTTAATGGTCATACAAATGGCACGTCCAACGGCGTCAACGGATTTTATAACGAAAATTACACCACACGAGATAGGAGATTAGCAGTATTTGGCTACAATATTGAGACAATTACTTTGTTGCTATTGCCCATGATTTACACAGAGTAAGACTTGCCTGCATGTCATTTTTTTTACTTTTAAATTTTGTTATAAGTTAATTTTATAATTTTATAAAATGTACCTTTTGTTTATGGAGATTTATTATTTTAATTAAGAAAATATAGCCTACTTACACAGTGTATTTTTGATATCTTCTTTAATAGAAAAGAGGCGTTGGGGAGCATGGGCAATGATGCTCCACATGCTTGCCTATCACAGTTTCAGCCACTAATCTATGATTACTTCAAACAGCTTTTTGCACAAGTAACAAATCCTCCAATTGATCCATTCAGAGAAAGAGTGGTTATGTCACTGGTATGTTTAATATTTTTTTTTAAAACACTTCTTGGTTATACATCTTGGCTACAACTTTCATACAATTGGCATTTGTTTTTCAGGAGTGTCCTATTGGCCCAGAAACCAATATTCTAGAACCAAATGCACAGCAATGCCGCCGTCTTTATTTGAAACAACCGATTCTGTCACTGAATGATCTGCGCATCATCAAAGCAACTAATATTAAAGGGTGGCGGGTCAGTGTGCTATTTACCATTATTCATACGACTAAGCTTTTCAATATAATTAACAGGTGTTTTGTTCATTGCCAGACTAAAGTCATAGACATCACCTACGAAGTCAGTGAGGGACCCAGCGGTCTTAAAGATGGCTTGGACCGTATAGCCAAAGAGGCTTGCCAGGCGGCCAAAGAGGGCTTCCAGCTAATTGTGCTTTCAGATCGCAAAGCTTGTCCAGCACTTTTGCCAATAAGGTGATTCACATTATCTGCCCTGTTCAACTTGTAAAAAGTAACTGTATTCCAATATTTTCCGGCAAATTTACCTCAACAACCATGTTCAGAGTAATGTAACAAGTGGCTTTTAATTTGCAGCGCATTGCTAACTCTTGGTTGCACTCATCATTACCTAATTGCACAGAGACAGCGCATGAAAGTTGGTCTCATACTTGAAACAGGGGAGGCAAGGTAAGAAGAATCCAATTCCACCATAGTGCTACGATTCCACGTTGATGTGGTTTTAGAGGAAATTTCACAACTTTTCAATCTCTTTACAGGGAAGTGCACCACATGTGCGTTCTGCTTGGTTATGGTGCTGATGCCATCTGTCCCTACATGGTGTTTGAAACAATGCAAAGCTTTCGTAAACAAGGTTTGCTAACCCCAGCTCTTAATGACAATGAAATCTTCATAAATTATGTGTCAGCCATGGAAAGAGGCATTGCAAAGGTCATGGCCAAAATGGGTATTTCTACCCTTCAGAGTTACAAGGGGGCGCAGATATTTGAAGCAGTAGGACTTTCTCAAGAGGTCATTGATAAATGCTTCAAGGTCAGCCCATGCGAGCGTATGAAAAATTTATTTTGGCAGTAATGGCTTCAAAATGCATATTATAAGCTAGTTGTTATCACAGGGCACTTCGTCGCGTATTGGCGGGGCGACATTTCAGTGTCTTGCCAAAGAGGCCTTGCAAAGACACCAACTGGCCTATGCCGATCGGGATTGCGATTCGCTGGTGCTCCGCAATCCTGGCAATTACCACTGGCGCAGCGGTGGAGAAAAGCACATGAATGATCCTGACAGCATTGGAAATTTGCAGGTGAATAATTAATCTTCGCATTTCTGCAGAAATTGTTGCCAGTAGTTAATAATCAGTTATAATTAACAGGACGCAGCTCGTGGAAACAATAAAAATGCCTACCAAAAGTTTGTGGACAGTACAATGCAGAGCATGAGAGATTGCACATTGCGAGGGCAGCTCGACTTGGTTTATGCAGAGAAGCCAATCGACATCGATGAAGTAGAACCAGCAAAAGAAATCGTCAAACGTTTTGCTACTGGTAATTTTGAATGTCGTCTTCTGAGATTTCTGTTCTATGAAAGTTTTGCCAACACTTATAGCCTTATGATGATATTTATTGATACAAGGGGCCATGAGTTTCGGCAGCATTTCTTTGGAGGCTCATTCGACACTTGCAGTTGCTATGAACAGAGTGGGTGGCAAGTCCAACACGGGAGAAGGGGGCGAAAATGCAGACCGCTACTTAAATCAAGATCCAGAATTCAATACCCGATCAGCAATCAAACAGGCAAGTGGATTTCATGTAGTAAGCCTGCATGACTTACAACACCGGGATGACACCCATTTTTGTAACATAATAGGTGGCCTCTGGCCGTTTTGGAGTGACGAGTGCCTACTTAGCAAACGCAGATGACCTGCAAATTAAAATGGCACAAGGAGCTAAGCCAGGAGAAGGTGGTGAACTTCCAGGTTACAAAGTAAGGCACAAGCCAATATCGAAAAGCCATTCGAATTCCAGAAATAGTAAAAGCATTTTGTAAACTATTTTCCAGGTAACCAAAGAAATCGCTTTTACAAGACATTCAATCGCTGGAGTTGGACTTATCAGTCCCCCACCGCATCATGACATTTATTCGATAGAAGATCTAGCCGAGGTACGTGCAAGCACATTGTTTTGGAGAAGTGGTGACATCAAATGAATTTAAACAAAATTTCCCATTTTCCTTGTAGCTAATTTATGACTTAAAATGTGCCAATCCTCAAGCGAGAATCTCGGTTAAATTAGTTTCCGAAGTAGGAGTGGGCGTTGTCGCTTCAGGTGTTGCAAAGGTATGTAGTAGCCAAAAGGTGTGAACGGTCATAAGCATAATGGACTCTAAAGATGACAAATCTATTCAGGGCAAAGCTGAGCACATAACCATATCAGGACACGATGGTGGCACAGGAGCAAGCAGTTGGACTGGAATTAAAAACGCTGGATTGCCGTGGGAACTTGGCATTGCTGAAACGCATCAAACCTTAGTAATGAATAACCTGAGATCGCGTGTCGTTTTGCAAGCTGACGGACAAATCAGAACAGGTGAGCCTGATCGTGAAATTCCAGATCACAAATTTTTAGTAAATATTGAGTTTGTCAATTTTCAACGAATTTATTTTTTGGCAGGTTTTGACGTTGCCGTAGCTACAATTCTTGGAGCTGATGAATATGGCTTTTCAACTGCCCCTCTAATCGTCATGGGGTGCACAATGATGAGGAAATGTCATTTAAATACTTGCCCTGTTGGAGTGGCTACTCAGGTATGGATACTAATACCACTGAAAATCAATTAATCTGCTGCATATCAAATTACAGCTTACTATACAAATTTCTGTGCCTCTTTAGGATCCAGAACTTCGAAAAAAATTTGAAGGAAAACCTGAACATGTTATAAATTACATGTTTTTGTTGGCTGAAGAGGTAAGCTTAGCTTTTTTTAGAAATGATCTTTTCTAAGTTGCGATTCTACACGTCAGATAAAATTAGGTTAGGTACATTTTATAAGAAAAATTATTTACCAGGTTGTTCTAAATCACAGGTTCGGTCTTACCTCGCGAAACTTGGACTAAGACGGCTGCAAGATCTTGTGGGCAGAACGGATTTATTGAGAGTTCGTAATGACCTGGATGTCGGGAAAGCAAAACTGCTGGATTTTACCCTCATTTTAAAGAATGCTTTATCTTTGCGACCAGGCGTAAACATTGTGGGAGGCAGCATTCCCCAGGATTTCAACTTAGAGACACGAAAAGTAACTGAATTTATAGTGGACATTAATTGGTAAACTAAAATCATTAGTACATACTAGCTAAGAAATAAATAATTCTTCCTGTCCAGGATTTCTATCTTTTGGAACGTGCAGCAGATGTCATGAATGGTTATTCTGACCACGTAGACATTGAATTGGACATACAGAATACTGATCGTGCATTTGGATCGACTTTGAGCTACTACATCTCAAAGTAGGCATGCGATATTCAAAAATCTCATGCTGTGCTAATGAAAACTACCTTGTAATAATTTTTTTGAAAAACTTAAGGAAATATGGGGAAGAAGGATTGCCGGAAAACAGCATCACTATAAGAGTAAAAGGATCGGCAGGGCAAAGTTTTTGTGCGTTTTTGGCTCATGGTGTAACGGCAATTCTGGAAGGAGATTCAAACGATTATGTTGCCAAAGGATTGTCTGGAGGAGAGGTTATTATTTATCCAACCCAGGGACTTCCCTCTGAATACAAGAGCCAAAACAATATAATTGTAGGCAATGTGTGCTTGTATGGCGCCACTTCAGGGAAGGCGTTTATCAGAGGACAAGCTGCTGAACGCTTTTGTGTCCGAAATTCTGGTGCAATAGCAGTCATTGAGGTGGGTGGCATTTTATGTTGAAGTTTTCAAATTATACGTTGACCATTAACGTTTCATTTGCATTATGCCATGAACAGGGTGTTGGTGATCATGGATGCGAGTACATGACAGGAGGTGTTGTGTTAATTTTGGGATCGACTGGAAGAAACTTTGGAGCTGGGATGTCAGGGGGCATTGCTTATGTGCTTGACATGTAAGAGCTTTATGAGC
The DNA here is from genome assembly GCA_034695085.1 of Cylindroiulus punctatus. Taxonomy (NCBI): domain Eukaryota; kingdom Metazoa; phylum Arthropoda; class Diplopoda; order Julida; family Julidae; genus Cylindroiulus; species Cylindroiulus punctatus. The sequence continues at coordinate 9,085 of JAQFYZ010002183.1, forward strand.
AAACTGTTAAATTTTCTACATTTTTTAGCCAAACCACACTTAACGCTAGTTTCAATCGCTCTATCAGTCAAAAAACATTTTCGGACAACTGCAACCAAAGTATGGTGGAGCTCGTGCCGCTGGAGAAGCCTGATGAAATGAGATATGTGAAAGATCTCTTGCAAGAATTTTTCGATAAGACAGGTTCAGAGGTGGCCAGCATGCTAATTCAAACATGGCCAAATTCAGCAAGACTTTTTGTCAAGGTTAGCATTTGCAAGGATCCCTACAACTAATCATCGGTTATGCCATAAGCTACAACTGCAGATTTAAATTTTCATCATTTCCACTGTAGGTGTTTCCATATGAATATCAACGTGTTTTGGGTGAAATGAAAGAAAAATCTCAAACCCAACCTTTGAAAGAGATCATGCCAAAACCAGAGGTTATCAATCATGAATCTCATAACGGGAAGATCCAGGACATTGAAGATGCCATTCCAAATGGCGACTTGCAACTGAAAAAGCTGGACATGATCTTGGACAAAACCCGAGGCTTTGTAAAATATAGGCGAGAAACCACACCTTATCGATCGGCAGTCACTCGTCAAAATGATTGGAATGAAATCTACAATTTTCAACATGTTCGTAAGGGTTTAAAAATGCAAGCAGCCAGGTATGATTTGTAGCAAACTGATGACAAGTTCCAAAATTGGACGTTGTATCGGTTAACATTAGTGTTTATACATTTTGGTCTTTTTGTGAATTGCAGATGCATGGAATGTGGTGTTCCCTTTTGTCAGTCAAGTTATGGCTGTCCATTGGGAAATATAATTCCGAAATGGAATGACCTCATATTTCAAGTAAATAAATGTGCTAGATATTTCTTCTAATTCTTTTGAGCTTAAATGAAAATTCAATTAAAAAAAAATTGTGCTCATTTCAGAACAACTGGAAGGAAGCGCTGCAGCAGTTACATCAAACTAACAACTTTCCAGAGTTCACAGGTCGTGTATGTCCAGCCCCTTGTGAGGGTGCATGTGTCCTGGGAATCAACGAATCTCCAGTCACCATCAAAAACATCGAATGTGCCATCATTGACCATGCCTTTGAACAAGGCTGGATTACACCCCAGCCACCTGCTAACCGTACTGGCAAAAAAGTGGCAGTGATAGGAAGTGGACCTTCTGGTTTAGGAGCTGCTGCACAGCTGAATAAGGTGTGTGCAGATTTACATGAACATATGGGGTAGCATTGAAATCATTCTCCAATCATGACGTTAAAATAGGCTAATCAGATTTTGCCATTTTGAAGGCTGGTCACGTTGTTACTGTTTATGAGAGAAACGACAGAGTTGGAGGCCTGTTACGCTACGGCATCCCTACCATGAAACTGAGCAAAGAGGTGAGAAGTTGTGCTAATGTTTAAAAAATAATGACATCAGTAGATTAACTTTTTTTTTTAAAAATGGCAAATTGTATCGTTTAGGTTGTTCAACGCAGAGTGCAGCTTATGATCGATGAGGGCATAACTTTCAAAACCAGCGTAGACGTTGGCAAAGACATTTCAGCAAAGGAATTGTACGAAACCTATGATGCAGTCCTGCTATGTACAGGAGCTACTTGGCCTCGTGATTTGCCAATTCCAGGCAAGAACATTTTCTCCACATTGCCATTATATTGAATATCTCTGGTGCACTACCAATGGCAAGTGGTTATTGGCATTCACAATTATACGTTTTCAATTCTAGGACGCCAATTGGATGGTATTTATTATGCGATGAACTTTCTTGAAACTTGGCAAAAGAAGCAGTCTGGAAATACAATTGATCATACGCGCTTAAGTGCAGCAGGCAAAGATGTCATAGTCATTGGTGGTGGCGACACAGGATGCGACTGCATAGCAACATCCCTGCGCCATGTAAGCAAATGTCGATAGTTGCTTATTGAATTATTGTTGTTGAATGCTGTTGCATGGCAAAAAAGATGATACGATGTAATGTTTTTTAAAGGGAGCCAAGAGTATAATATCGTTCGAAATTTTGCCAACTCCACCTCCTTCTCGAGACGGAGATAATCCTTGGCCAACATTCCCACGAGTTTTTAAATTGGACTATGGGCACGAAGAAGTGAAAATTAAATGGGGCAACGATCCCAGAATTTACTCAATTCTCAGCAAGGTAAAACCGAGGAACATGAATGAAAAACTGAACTGTTCCACATCACGTATTAACGGCATCACATTTTGTAAAACAGGAATTCATCAGTGATGGCAAAGGAAACGTAGCTGGAATCAAAACTATCAGTGTACGATGGACTAAAGACGACCTGGGGCGGTGGAAAATGGATGAAGTTCCAGGCTCAGAAAAAACCTTCAAGGTTGTAATATACCAAAGAGACATGCTGAAATTCCCCTGCACTTGCCAATTCTAACCATTTCGTTTTTGTGGCAAATTTTTAGGCTGATCTCGTTCTTTTAGCCATGGGATTCTTAGGACCAGAAAAATACTTAATTGAGCAGTTGGAACTTCAGCAAGATCCACGCTCAAATATTCAAACTCCAAATGGCTGTTACCATACTAGTGTTCCTAGAATATATGGGGCTGGAGGTAAGTGATGCTGAAGACAAACCTTACCATTATTAAACGGAAAAATTAGTTATTACATTACAAAATTATTACTTTCAGATTGCCGCAGGGGCCAGTCTTTGGTTGTGCACGCCATTAACGAAGGTCGCCAGGCAGCTCGTCAAATCGACCTCGATTTAATGGGTTCTACTTTGTTGCCAGGACCAGGTGGAGTTATTCAAGTGGCTACCAAGATCATTGCATAAATTCAGGCTCCAATGTACTCTTCGTGCAAATGTAAGGAATTATTATGATATCTTACAATGTCGCCCACTGTATACCAATTTCATTCTAACAATTTTTTTCAGATTACCAGCTAGGTTTTCAATCAAATACAAACTTTTTATTTTAAACTGTTATTTCTTTTGGGAACCAAGACTTGTCAACAGTTTGGCATTACTATTAATGTTTCATCACGGTCCTACCTGTTTAAAAGATAACGGCAGCTTGCACGAAATGTATAAAACCTTCAATTGTTTGTAGGTTTACCACTGAAGGAAGAACCGAGTTTGCCACTTGAATTACCACTAGTATTATCAATTGATTTTATTGTCAAATGGCCTTTCCCTTCAGTGTTCATTTCAACATAGGATTAGGGTGCCATTTGCCATGTTCTTTATTGCCTTGTGTAGGCCTAACCTTTTCTTGTACAGATATTGTATATAACTAGTGTTTAGATACATTTGATTATGAGAGTATCAGGGAGTCACTTCCATTAAGCTTACACACAGAAACTGATAGCGTTCTGAGTTTTGAGGAACTAAGTTGACCATTACATGTAATTCATTTTGTTTATAGTAATTTTGGAGGTTTTCTGCAGTTGTTTCAGTTTTGTAGGTTGTGATTTTTTTATTTTTAGTTCTTTCAGAAATTCTTTGTAAACACTTGCCACATTTTCATTAAAGTACATAACCTTATTCTGAGATAAATATTAAATGCGTTTACCATTGGGGGGTCCAAAGATAAATTGGTGACTTAAAAGGGGCCTGATTTGTTGAACTGTGAGCCTAATTATGTGCAATATACTTATTTGTTGAACGTCATTAAGACAATGTTATGTAGTTTTGACACAACTTATGTTATTGTCAATAATGAAAAGTGCCATCAATGAGCATGTGAACGGACCTTAATTTAAAAACTACTAAAATGTTCAAGTTAAAAACAACATAACTTGAAGTGGTCTAGTTTGAGATTATGTATGAGACGCAGTGTTTCAGCGTCTAAATAAGGTAATTTTGTGATTGCTGCATGGGTCCAACTAAATGAAGGGGACAGTAAGCTATGTTGACCAATTCATGCTTATGGGCATAGTCCTTATCAAGTTCCCTAGTCTTCCATCTATCTAAGAGCGCATAATATTGAGCGATCATACTTGATTTTATAAAATATATTGGTGTCACGTATGTGTGTGAAGTGTTAAACGTGACACTTATTTTAGATTGCAGAAAAGATGTTATGCCAGTGTAGGTGCAAACTATCAAGCAATGATAACGGCATGTATGTGTGTGTACACTAGCAAGCATTAGAATTTAGATAAATTATTTTTGATTAATTCAGTTCCTGGAATATAGAACATTGAGCATGATATTTTAAGCGTGCTGCTAGACAGAAGAGCGCTTAAAATGTCATACTAATTCGTGAATGTCAGCTTAAAAACCATGCGGTTAGGATTATACTTAATTGAATCGAGTGGAATTGTTTGAAATTCATGTCCAAGTTAAGATATGTGGTGTTCTGCTATTGACTGTGTTATGTAATGTCATGTACAAGAGGACGAGTTTTTAGACCAATTTTGTGAACCATAAAAACATGAAGCTGGTATAATATCCAATTCTGTGACCTCAGCGGAAAATAATTTCAGAATTATTTTCCATAAAAATGTGACCAGAAACACGTAAAGTTCATCAATTGGTTTAAAAGGATGGTGGATTGGTCCCCACTCGTGCACTCGGGATCACTATCAGTTGAAATTTATCAAAAGTGCTTCTAAGGAAGAAATTTATCACATCTGTTAAGAGCACAAAAGTCTATAGCTATTACAAAGCTATTATTCTTGTAAGCGGTTCGTTGATGTCTTCACAATGCATATCTCAAATAGTTGTTGAATGTAATAAGTGTAATTATGCTCGATTTTCGGGTTACCAGAAGTCTCAAAGATCAAACAACAAGAATGCAATAGGGTTGAATAAACCGTTTCCTAAATCCTAGAACCAAAAATGTTTAACAAAGTGGCATCTAAAGAAACAACTAATCTGCTTTGACATAAAATGTTCAAATTTCAACATCATCCATGTTGCATTTTGTGGCGTGACATCAAAATCTGATTTTGGAAAGGGTCGGTTTAAATTCAATCTTTATTGCTGACGAAAGGAATCTTAAATCTTTCATGTTTTATTCTTCGTCGTGTTAAATGGGACATTTTAGTAATAAATGTGCAGTAAATTAGCGAGTGAACAGATTGCAAAAGCATGAAGATATGATCACCAGAAAGCCCAGAAATGGAAATCCCATCAGCCTTGAGTGCTATGAAAGTAACGAAAAACTTGTTTCTTGAGTATTAATTATTTGTGCAAATGAATAATGTTAACTCATTACAGATTAACGATGATAACTTAAATCGTCCGTACAAGCGTATTTAATGCATTTTTAACGTCCATCCTGTGTATATTGGGTCTTAATTTTTCAAGTGATCCTTTGCCAACTCTGGGTCCGTATAAATAGGTGGCACTAAATGTTATACCGCGATCAATTAAAACTATATTAATCATGTTCCCTCACGCATTATATCACCAAAGTACCTCTTTAAGTATGACTTATTTCTATAGCAGGCATAATTATTTGTTTTCAGACTAAATGCCTGATAATTCATGTAGTGACATGTTACTGATTAATGTTTATTTTTGTATAACACGTTATTCAATGAAGCTTGCCTGTACCAAAGCATTAGGCTAGAGTACTAGAAAGTAAACATTTACCAATAGGGAAATTTTATAACTTTCCAAAATGCGAAAAAACGATTTATTTAGAAATAAGCTTACCAGATAATTGAATTGAAGTTTTTCTCGTACTTTGATGTTTAAAAATCGAAAAACGGCGGCAGATCAAAATGGCCGTCAGAAATGTTGTTGGTAACGGACTTCAATTTAAATACATAAAAAAATTAATGAAATTTCCCTATTAAAGAGTTTAACAATGTATGAAAGGAAATTGCCAGAAAGTTGCCTAGAAATAGTGTAGAAAAAGTGAGAAATAACACAGGTGTGATCCGGGTGTGATCCATTAAGGAAATGTATAGTGAAAGTGAATAATTGTATCGATGTTGTGATGTTTTCAAGTTATTCTATTATCTTATCAGTGAAAAAACAGAACGTTTAAATGGGACCAAAACTCCAAATGTAAGGGCAATAATTATAAGAGGTATGATTTACACATTTTCAAGCTCTTTAAACAGTATACATGTATTCCAACTAATACAGTCAAATCTGCACATGTAATTCGAGTAAAGTTGGCAAATTATATCTGAAAATAATTATAATATCGTATTTCCAAAAAATAATTATAATATCGTATTTCCAAAAAAATAATATATGGTATAACCGTGTTGAAAATGTTCTGGTTACAACCTCACCCGAAGGATGTCAATTAAAGTCTTCCTCTTAAGATTTACCATAGGTTGATTGTTCGATTGTCCCCGTTTGTAAAGCTAATCAAAGGAAAATAAACGAGTCAACTTAATATCATGGAAGCTTGTTTTAAACATGCATGCATGTTTGTTATCATTTCCGTTACATGAAATGGCATAACCACAAATACATGTATTTCACACAACTTCTATTTAGGCGAGATTAAACTAACCAAACAAGGGTATTTTCTTTTAGGGAATAAATACTTTAAGGTTTTTATTTCAAACAATCGTATAGTGTTGAAAGATATTGAACAAAACATTTTATCAGGGAGGCTCTGATATCCACTCCATCCCAAATAATTTGTTTGCAACGGTATATTGGCAGTGACATTAATTGAGCTAATTTCGGTACAACACGTCTAAAACACACAAGCTCACAGAAGAAAACAACGAACTCCCAAAACAGCATCAACAATTTTAAATACAAGAGACAACATTTGTGCATCATCCTCACATTACGTTTTCATTATTTTGATTGTACTGATTCATAGTTTATTAAGGATAACACACAAAGTTTTAAAATGAACTGTTGCTGAGACGTACAGCAGTTGGCATTGGTTGCTTACTGTATATTGTCTGATTGGATGTTTCAAATACTGCTGAAGACAAGTTTGATGATCGGCTGATGGCAGGTACTGCAAATTGAAGCTTTTTTAAATCGTAATTAATGAATGAACACGAAGTGTATATACAGTCGAACCTCGTTATAGCGAATTGCATGGGACCACCAAAATTTGTTCGTTATATCAGTATCCAGAAAAAATATGAATTTTAAAAATAAATTGTATTTATACTTGCATAACTTTTTGTACAGTATTACACAACTTCTCTGAGGACACAGTGGTGATTTATTCGAAATAACCTGTCACTAAAGATCGTTTATTATTTCTTTCGCCACTTAAGTGTACAAAAGTGTCAAAAGTGTGAATAAGAAGGAAGTCGAAATTTCATTCAGACACTAAACTACCCTGCACACCTACAAGTTAAAGTTATTTGAAATAATATGTTTTTCGAAGATTGTGCAAATACAATGTGCAAATTGGACTGTCTCGCAACGGGAAGTCTGTCATCAGATCGATGACATCGTGACAGCACCTTCTGTGAGCTGATAAATGGGTTTAGCGAATGTTTCTCAAGTGAAGTTCTGCAACCTAAGTGCATGGGACCTCGAAAATGTGTTCGTTATAACAGTATTTATTTTTTACATTATTTCTGTATAGGCTGTGACGTGGATTGCAAATACTGTTCGTTATAACAGTAATTCGTTATAACGAGGTTTGACTGTATTACTGCTTATTGTACGCTATGGACCTTGCTCATCACCCGCATTACAGACTGTTTGGGACTACACTGCATTTGAGCTGCTTGTCTTTACAGAGTTGCCAGTCAACAGATGGCGGGCAAGATGGAGGAGCAAGACATCAACCATGTCCACGCGTTTGAGCAAGCAGTCCGTTTGTACATTGAGAACACGGCAGTGGTGTCTGTGCGGCTTACTGGCGGGGCACCCACACCAGCACATCCTCGGTGCCCATGAGCTCCTTGAGCGCCTTCTCATAGTCCTCGTCGTCCGGGATCCTCCCCGGGCTCTCCTTGGCGGCGGCGCTGCAGGCCTTGGGCAGCAGCCTCTCCAGCTGCCTCACGTACTGGACCATGCCTCTGGTGTGGGTGGGGCCTCTCCAGCACTTGTTGCTGCGAGGGAACAGCTTGCGGAAGCCCCCGACGCTCCTGGGCGGCTCTCCGGGGCTCTCCGGCGGCGCCTCGGCGAGGACTGCCGTAGAAGCCGGTCTCTGCGAGCGCCTTCTGGAAGCGGATTCCTTGTCCAGGCCGGGGTTCTTGGTGGACATCGGTCTTGTCTTTCTCGCCGGCAGGCCCTCGGTCCCATCCCCGGCTGCGCTGCCGGGGCCCATCCGGGCAGCGTTCTCCTCCACGGCCAGCAGGTCCATGAGGTCGTGCAGCAGTGGCTTCTTGATGCTCACGTCCACGTCGCAGTCGAGCACCAGGGAGGGGTGCCTGTTGACCTCGAGCAGCCAGGGGGTGAACTTCCGGTCCACGATGACGTCGAAGCCGTAGAGCTCGAAGGCGTTGCGGCTGGGGGCGGCCAGGGGCGCCTCTGCCAGGAGGGTGAGCAATACGATGTGGGCCACCCTCTGCCAGAGGCCCCAGTCGGCCACGCCCAGGCCGGCCAGGTGGTGGCGCAGCTGTCGGGTGGTCCACTTGCAGCCCAGGCCCACGCAGCCCTTGCCCTCGTCGTAGGCCGGGCTGAACTTGTTGATGGACGAGTTGGTGATGTGGGAGAAGGCGTTGCGCAGGCAGTCCAGGTCGAAGGGCTCGGTGGCGAAGCGCACCAGGCCATCGTGGTACAGGTAGGCGGTCAGGGGCCGGAAGGCCAGGACGCACACGTAGAGGCGCAGGTCGAACTTGTAGCCGGAGACCAGCAGGCTGTCGCACAGGTAGCGCTGGACGACGGCCTGGCTGCTGTAGGACAGGCGGTGCAGCTCCCTGAAGACGGTGATGCCGCGGCCCCTGGAGCGGTCGGCCGGCTTGCAGATCCACACGTTGGTGGCGGGCTCGGCCCGGCCCCGGCTGTACTCCAGCACGAAGCGCACGTACTCGCTGGGCAGCACGAAGGACCTGGGCAGGAAGTCGTAGACGGCTCCGAAGGCGGCCCGCATGCAGCGCACCAGCCGCACCAGGCGGTCCTTGCGGGTGACGCTGCCGCCCTGGGGGATGCGGTTGGTGAACTGCCAGCGCAGCAGGCTGTCGTTGGAGGGGCGCTGGCCGGTGGCCCACCACAGGTTCCAGCCGTGCTTGCCGTGCCGCTGCTCGTCGTACGGGATCCAGTTGCGCTCCAGCAGCACCTTCGGTCGAGCGGAGACAAAACGAGCTTGTCAAGCACTGCAGGGTTCCTACTCAAATTTACAACATCATTTCCCTGACTTTCCCTGACAACCCAAGTAAATTTCCCTGACTTATAAATCGTGTAG